>JAPDSC010045472.1:0-67296 GCA_026290005.1 Latrodectus geometricus
TTCTTTATTACAATAATTCTGCAATATGTAGTCCAAAATGGAAAGCTGTTTTGGTAAAGGAGATGATCGATAATGACTAACATGCACAGTAGGGTCTAAGAAATAAAAAAAGAAAATTTTAAATAGTTGACAAAGATATATATCAAGTAAATAATAAAAAGTAACTTAAATATTTTTAAAATAGCAATCACTTATTCCTTTTTTATCCAACTTTATTTAGAAACTCAGAAAATTTTTAATAAAGCATGCAATTATTTGCATTTTTAATTATTATCATTTTTATAAATTGTGAATATGAAAAGTAAATTTTTTTAGTTATTGATCATTGTTGAAATTGAATTTTTATAATCATTATATTTTAATGTTCTGAAACATATAACATGCAAAATTAATATTTTTATTATAATTAACTAATATTTTTAGTCTTTATATAATAGTATATCAACAAAAACTATTTGACATATATATAAAATTTTAATAACGTTAATTTATTTTATAAAATTTTTTTGTCTACATTTATTAATAACTAAATATATAAATTCCTCAGACATGGATTGTCAATTTTATTTATTGCAAATTCGATATAAAAGCTTCAAAATAGTTTATCTACAGTGAAATATTTTTCTAATCATTAGCATTAAATATAAATTTACTAATATTATTATAATTAGCTAACTTAAATAGCATAATTTATTATAGTAAATTTTCTACTAATAGCATTTCCATAAATTTATTTAATTTCAGTGATCATGCATATTAGCTGTTATAATGTGCTGCAAGGTAACCCTGTATGACACATAATTTAAATTTATGTAGCTAACAATGGATCTATTTTTAATTTCTTCTTTTAATTTTAAAATAGTAATTTTACTTATCTTTAATATTGCAATACTTATTTATTATCTTAAATAAACTTAATGTTGTATAAAAAGTCTTTCTCGTAGCCCTTATCTACTACTAATTGAGTAAACATAAATATGAAAGATCATTGATCATTAGAGACCCAAAGCAGTAAATTAAATTTTAGAAGTAAAAAATATGTTGAAGAAAACAGCACACAATTTCTAAAGAATTTCTAAAGAATTTGTGAAATTGGAATATGAATGTCTGAAATCTTAAGTTCTGTAAGGAAATGTTAAAATGGAAGCTATCATGGGAAAAATGAATGTGTCAAATTACCACATTTGAACTCAGAACATAAAAGTCACAATATGTGGCAAGGATAAATAACAATTCCTAATTAGTAATCTGGGAAAAAAATTGACCCTAATGAGAAGAAAACAGGAAAATTTAACATATCAAAGGACAAAATAGTAAATAATTCTAAATGTAAATAATCCTATTTATTTTTGAAACATTAATTAATCAATATGAAAGTGTTTCAGCAAAGAGACCAGCTGCAAAGAAATATTTTTTTTAATAATAAAAGTTTATTTACTACCTAAAAGTCAATTTTCATTATAAATATTCAACTTTCTGTGTTTAAATTATTCATTTATAATGAAGGCCTAAGAAAGCTGTGAATATTTGTAATTCACAATTGAATGCCAAAAACAAGAAAATTTATTTGGGGAATGTTAAGCATTTTGTAAAGCTAAGGCTAAATTTATAAGCAGGATCCATTTTAATAAGTAAGCCATACAATTTACAGTGGAAAAATAACAAAACTGATATTTATTACTGTAGTGAAAAAATTTTCCTAATATACAAACAAATTAAATTAACAATAAACTTAAATAATTTGAAGTTAAATACAAATTAATAATAAAGCACAAAATTAAAATAGAGAAAAATTCAGTTTGACAACATCAGAATAAAATTAAATTATTTAGGATTCTGTCAATAAATCATATAAAAATATGTAAAAATTAATTTTGCAAAAGTGTCAATAGAATTCTAAATAAATTTTTGTTTATGGAAACTGTAAATAAGTTTAGTCTAAAACTTGTTACTTAATACTTTTTACTTTACAACTTTACTTTTTAGACTATTCTTATTAACAATTTCCTGGAACAAAATTAATTTAAAATTCCATTGACATCTTCGTTCAAATAGTTTTCTAATGATTATTTACATGATTTATTGACAGAATCTTAAATAATTTCATTTTGACGTAATAAAATTAAACTTTTCTATATTTTAATGTTCAGATTTATTATTATTTTGTACTAAGTATATCAGTAACTGATACTATAGGTAAGGGATAATAAATATTCATATGTTATAATCTAGGTAATTTAACACACAGAGTTTTAAAATTAAGCTTAAACAGCAAGAAGTTAAAAAAAAAATAATAATAAAGCAATTATATAACTATTTTAAGTAACACTTAAACTTAATTTTAAAATTTGGTGTTTAGAATTAAATCGATTATCACACATGAATATTTATTACCCCTTAGTTATAATATCAGGTAATGGTATAGTTGATACTTTAAAAGTTACATATTTAAATTTTAGAGTATAAAATATTAAAGAAAAACAATTTTAGAGTATAAAATATTAAGAATATATTCTGAATGAAAAATTAATATAGGATCAAATAACTATTCTGAACTTTAAATAAACACTTTTATAGATATTTAGATTTTCAGTGGCTAAAAATTGAAAGAACTAGTACTTATTCACCTGAATACAACAAAATAAAACAGTTTAATTATAGGACTATCAATTGAAGCCGTACTGAAAAACAAATATTTTAATTATATATTTTGTTAAAATTATATTTTGCTTGACAGACATCTGTAATAATAATTGTTAAAATTAAATTGAAATTTCCTTTAGCTATGTCATGGGAAGAATAAATTGGTTTAAATAAAAAGAATTTTTCTATCTCATGGATTTTTAAATATTTTCAGAAAACTATATGATAAAATAAATTTTAAAAAAAGTCAGTTTTACTTGTCAGTTGCAAATAAATAATTAGAAAATTCAGAACCAAGAAGAAAAAGATAATAAGTGAAAAAATGTTTCTAAAGAAAATAATAGTACAAGGAAAGCAGGCTGCACACTAATCGACATATTTTAGTGATTTTTCCTAAGAATTTAAATCTAAGATCAAATTCAAATGAGATATCTCAAAATTTTATTCAAATTTGTAAAATCAATAAAGATATCAATAGGTTAAAAATATATATTTTAGAAGATTGATAAAGAGCAGATATTTAGTATGGATTTGAAAGACAAAGTACTCGATGAAAATACTACATAGATATAGAAAATTTGTATTATAAAATAAAATTTATATATTTCATAGTAAGGTAAAGGTATTTTAATTATCATTAAAATTAGGGTTTGAAAAATATCCAATCTCAAGACAATAATTTGCAAACACAATTTTCTGAAAAGTTATTAATTCTTCTTAAAAAAGTTAGACTATTGGTTTGTTTGTTTGGTTGGGTTTTGTGGCGCAAGGTCCAAAAAGGACAAGCTGTGCCAAGCTAGACTATTGGATATATATTATGAATGAAATTTTAATATTGGAAAGAAAAGTATAGCAATTAGCATGAAAACATTATAATATCAAACATAAACCAGATTTATACATTCCGTAAAAAAAAGGCTAAATTGTAAAGTTTAAAATTCATCTTGCTGCTCAAGATTATGAGCAGTTAAAAAGAGACAAAAGATTAGTTATTTAGTGAAAGCGCAAATTTTACAGAAATAACAATGTTCATCACCAATTTAGTTTGTCACAATTATATGAGTTTCACCATCAGGTAAATATTAGACATGTTTATCTACATCTAAAATTAAATGTTTACCTACATCCAAAATACTTAAATTCTAATCGATGATTGATAACATCATAGATTAGAATTTAAATATGCTTATCTATATGCATCATTAAAAGAAAGTAAACTGTTTGTGAAAAGAGCTACATAAGGTAATTCAAATTTCCCTTTTTATAATTAATATTACTTAAAATTATTTTGTTTAAGAACGATTGTCTAAATATAACTGTAAGAAAAAAAAAAGAATTACTTTAATACAGAAATATTATTGAAAACTTAACATTATAGGAAAGGCCATCAACAAAAGATGTAAATTATGCTGTAAACATATTATTTTAGTTTCAGAATATTTCAAGCTTTACAAACAAGTATTTTGATTATTAAGTATGTTAAGATATTTGCACCAATAAAAATTTAAAAATTAAATATTTTTTTAAATTTTAAAATTAGAAATTGTATCTTTTTGAAACAGAAACTCTAATTCTTAATAAAAAAAACTAAAAAATTATAATTTTCACAGTAAAAATAATTCTGTAAAGAATGGGTAAAAAAAGACAATAAATATTGTTCATTTTAATCCATTCTTTTCTGAAATATAATCCTTCTTTTTAACTTTTCAATGAAAATTCATTATTCTATAAATTAAAGACAAATTAAATCACATACACCAATAGAGTTAATTTGAGAAAACTGATTAATAAAAAAACCTGCAATTTAAATACTTTTAATAAATTGATGTGCAATCAAATTATAATAAGGTAACTAAGCTAAAATGACATTATTTAAAATCTATTATGAATATTGCTATAAAATTTATAGCTATTTAATACCATTTTTTAGAAATTTATATTTACATATATTACAAAAAAATTATTTAATAAATGATATTAAAAGTGAAAATAATATAACTAATGCTCTCACATACTTTTATGTGAAAATTTTTTAAATTCATAAAAATATAAAATTTTTAATTTGTAGAAATTAAAAAGTTTTTTTAAAAATTTTTTTTATTGGAAGAGATAGAATCTAAGAAATAAAAATTGTTCCTTTTGAATATGCAACTTAGAATAATAATAAATCTCATTGGAATTCAATTTAAAGAAAAAAAAAATTTTTTTTTTGAGAATTTATCTTAGCCATTTGTTTGGAACAAATAATTCTTGTCAAATGGCAATTGTTGTATTATCAAATCCATTTAATCTTGCTTACAAAAATAATAAATTAAGAGTCATGTACAAGAAATATGTTACAAATCAAATAATGTTTAATACTAGTCAAATTAAAAATAGTCCCCTGTGGGTTGTTGTCACACCAACATACTTCCTCATATCTAGTCTAGAGTTGCACTCTATAAATTAGGTGGAGTCAGCCAAGTTGGAGTTTTAATAATTTAGAAGCAGGTAATAAGTAAAATACCTTAATATTTGACCTATTGCTCCAAAGGGTATCATTTCACTTGGTGGACATTGTAACCATGACCTATATAATGTACACCAGCTGCTTTGAAAGAACATGACGGATTAAGTAGGGGTAGTAAATTCAATTAAGTAGGCATTCTACTTTCCAATAATGAGAATGTCACTCTAACCAAGAGGTTGGCCAGTGCTTGAATATATTATGTTTTTAAAAGAATTTATTATGTTTAGCAAGTTTATTTGAAAATTATAAGATGTAGGAAACCATGCAATGAATGTTGTTACAATTGAATATTAATTCATGTGTAATTTTTAAGTTTAAATCACTCCATATTATAAGTGTTATATTATAATTTCCATGATAAATAAAATTAAAAATAAATAACTAAAGATAAAATAATAACAAATCTCATTAATATAGGGTAAATTTTACACACACACACAATATAAAGTAATAAAGTAAAAGAAAATTTAAACTAAAATTACACTTATAAAAATAAAATCATTTCAAAAGAAATAATTTACATCTGTAAAAGGATAACTTCAGTTTTAATTTTATAAGATTATATAATTTTAAACTCTTCCTATTTTAAAATTTTATTTGTTTGTATTATTAGAAAAAATCCAATGAAATTGTCAATAAGATAATTGATAAGGATATAATTTTTCAGACAAACATAAATTTTAATTTAAGTGAAAGATATTTTAATACAACATAAGTCTTTCCTATGTTACATAATAATCTATAATTTTGATAATTGAAATATTACAAATACTTGTTTCTAATACAATTTTACTAGAAAAAAGCCTAGATTTTTTGTGTTTTTGTTTTCTTTATACATTTACTGGTCAATTCAATTCATTGATCAATAAATAACAGAATAATTTTTATCACATTTATTCTAAATAAGAACTTAAACTACTTTTAAAATAACTAAAAAATCAGAGTCACTAAAATGCAATATGTAAGCAATGCAAGATTTTTAATATGGTGAAGAAATACAAGATAAATATTTACCTCTGAAAATCACAGATTGCTGCGGTGAATTTATTTCGAACAAGAAATGTAGCAATGGCCTCAGCTACCTATTGAAATTAAAACATATTAATACATGATTGATAATCCATTTTTATAAGATAATTATTTAATTTAAGTTGATACTGTACAACATATACACAAATATTTTACTCCATGTTTCAGACTGAATAATTGAAATGATAAAATGAAATATTCAAAAAATATTACTAGTTCAACTGATTTAATTATGATTCTGATAAGTATTTTAAGTTTTTGACAACAAAGCCAATAAAACTATAATAAATTGATTTTAATATTAAGGATATTATGGTATTTAATGAATCAGAAAACATATCAATATTATTTTTACATTTTAAACCATAGAAGTCTATTAATAAATATAGAACATAGCATAAAAAAGTTTTCTATAAAATGCTATAATAAAGTCAATACATTTAAGCATATGTGGTTCAATTTTCAATACATTCTTTAAATTTATAATTTTTTCACTACTTTAGAATAAATATTGATTAAATTTTAAAATAATTCTGAACTCTATCAAAGGAGAAAAAGTTAGTAAAACTAAATAAGAACTTTAATCCTTTATTGTTAAATTTATATTTTATTATTATTAAATATTATATTATTATTAAAGCTATTAAGAGTTTTTTTCCCTTTAGATGCACATAACTATTTCATAATACTGAATCAAAGTAAAAACACTAAACAATTAGTTTAGTTGGATTTTTCTTTACCATACCTGGGATACCTATTAAAAACTTGTCTTATCTTATAATTTTTCTTATAATATTTCAGCTTAGAAAAAACTTTAGTTTTTTATTATATTTTTAATAGCTTTTATAATAAACTTTTAACAAGATATAGTAAAATCTGACTCCTTTTCACAATAGTTGCTATTTCATTAATTATTGTTAATGAAAGCCTGATTAGGAGTTATTTATGTGGAAAAAAGAAAAGACAGAGCATGTATGCAACAAAGAATAATCAGTGGCAGAATTAATCTCTAAGTTAGTAGTTGAGGTAGTTTCGATTGATTATGTCTTCCTGTTACTAAATATTTAATTTAAGGGTAACAAAACTTTTTTTTTTAAATTATTACAAATCATCTTCCTATATTGATTAAATATTTGTAATAAATCCTTATGTTAAAAATTATACCTTTTTGAGAACCCATTAACAGCTAAAACATTAAAATAGAATTAAACATTACACTTATCTCATGATTTTACATATTTTGAATGAGTTATCTACTGCTAATTTATCTTTTAAAAAATTATAAATTTAACTGTTCAAATTTTTGTATTTAAAATTATTATTAGTTTATTTTAATAATTTAAATGCTTATTTGACACAATCAAAGAAGCACAATAAAAAATAATAAGTAGGAAAATTTCAACTAAAATATTTATTTTTCGATATTTTAAGGCCTAAACCATGAAATTTTTAAGGTAGATATTTTTTTGGGAAAAATGTTAAAAATACACATAAAAGTCAGCATAGCAGGAATTATATTGAATCATGCAACAATTCTATTAGATGTAACTTTTGGATTAAAATGATCCTCTAATACAAATTTTAAATCAAATGCTGCTTTTTTCTTCATAGTTTAGACAATTTTAAAAATTAACATTATTAGGTACGTTTTTAGTCTACTTTTCTAATTAGAATCTAATATCATCAAATAAGATTTAAAATAGCAAATATGCTTATATTTGAATATACAATTAACATTTATTTTTATTTATTTTCACCTTTTCTGGATCATCTTCATGAACAGCATGCCCACACTGTGGTAAAACTTGCATTTGAAATTTACCTAAAATTATTAAATATACATATACGTGTATGTTTATAAAAAGCACATGTCTTAAGAGAAATAAATAATTCACTACTCGATAAATAATAGAAATGTCTATTTTCTGCTTTTTAAAAAATAACAAATATGAAACATTCTCAAGCAAGCATTAAATTATAAATTTGAAATTATTGCAATAGTTTAATTATAATAATGATAAATATTAATTTTATACATAAAATTTGTAAAATAAAAATAAAAATATAAATGATCTTAAACTAATCTAACATTAAAAAAAAATTAACTCATAAGAAAACTATGACAAAAAGCATGCTATGATTAAAAAATATAAAGAAACCAACAATATCAATAACATAAATCATGTGAATATCAAAGTTGAAAATTGTTTCATTAAAATATAGTTAAAATTTTCCATAAAAATCACAAATTGTATTTAAAGTCAAGATTTAAGGAAACAATCAATATCTTTGAAAGATTCCTAAATACAAATTATCTCATTTGTATTTAAAAGAATGCATATCAAACTAATAATGTATAAAAAATAAGGAATAAGTAAATAAATCAAACTTTATGTTAAAAAGATTCAATTGAATTAAAATTTTATAGTATATATGAAAAAAAAAATATTTAGACTATTCAAGTTTCATATAAAGACAAAAATTCACACATAACAATAATAGAAGAAATTAATAAAAATTGATAAATAGTTTAGCTTAAAGCAAACAATGGTATGCAATATTTTGTACCAGTTTTTACTTTAATACTGTTTAATTGTAACAGGTTTTACTACACAAGTACACACAATTATGCTTAAATAATGCATGCAAAATACAGCATACAGAGAACAGTTTTAAGCAATTATAAAGTCTTTGGAAATATTTCAGGAAATTAAAGAAGACTAATTTACTTAAATAAAAAAATTTTAAGGTTAATTCACAGAAAATAATACTAAAATTTTATAGTATTTCCTTCTTTAAAGAAACAGATACATGTTGAATGTTACATAACTACAATACAAAAATTTACTATTTTAATCATAAAAATATATAGTTCATTATAGTTACATATAATATTCATAACATATGCGAAAGTTAAATTTTAATTTATGCTTCAAATTTTATTAGAAATTTGTAATAATTTGCTTACCCTGCATCTGACCAATAGTCAAATCTTTATCAAGTCTATCAACACCTATGAATAAATATTACACAATGAGTAAAAATACATAACAAAATAAAATGAGAGTTTTCATTGAACATGTTTCAATGTAATAAATATTTTTTATTAAATCGGGAGAAGAATTAATGATTTCAGAATTTTAAAATATACCATAAATAAAAAAAATAAATTAACGAAATAAAACAAACATCTATGACAAAATAAATTTATCATTTTCTATTTTAATATTAATTTTTAAGCATGAGAGAAATGAAATTAAAGATTAAAAAGAGCAAAAAATATTTTTTTGGAAAAAATGAATATAAATGAGAATTGTTTGCAAAGTGAAAAATATTAACAATTCAAGGTTATCAAAGTGACTACAGGAATATGAACTATTTCTTGTAAAGATGAAAATAGAATTTTAAGAAAATATGCAATGAAGTAACAAAAACTCAGGGACCAGAAAAATGTGAAAATATTTCTTTCTAAAAACTAAAATTTAGTTTATATTTTGTAAAAATTTCCTCAAAAATTCATCTTAAAAATTAATTTAATTACAGTTTAATTTGTTTGTTTGTCACTTAACAGTAATTTTTTTGCACATGTGGGCCAATTAGATAAGAACATATGGCTTAAAGAAGGTTCCCAAGCACTTTAAGCATTCAAGCCCAAGGTGGGATTTATACCCTTGAACTGTTCAACTGAAGAAAACAGCACTAACCAGTTAGATAATTATTTACAGGATATGTAACAATTTTTAATTTTATTCTTACCAAAATAGAATACTTGACAAAATAGCAATTTTTTTTCCCAAAGAAACTAAAGTTTTAAATCACATTAAAATTTTATAGTAAGATAGAAAAGTTACATGCATGTAAGGATAATATTAAAATTACCAAATCATATTTTTTAAACCATATGCATAAGAAAGTAATAACTAATGCATGATTATTGCGATAAATTGAGGTTTATTCTTTAATAACATATCATTTTTATAATTTGTTCAATAATATATTTTTCTTAAATAAAAAAACATTACCTTATAACAAAAAAAAAAAAAAAAAAAAAAAAAAACCAAATATCATTTTATATAAAAGATGACTAAATCATTTAACAATCTACAATTAATTTACAACATGTAGTATATTAAAAATTAAAGTTAACAGCAAATATATGAAAAAGCCTAATTTTTGAGATACCACTTACCGGCTAAAAGGAGCAGCTTTGGCACAGTTGTTGAAAGAAACATATTTGATAAACCTTCAAACCAACCTAATTTAAAATTTTCATAATAGGTAATAACATAAATAAAATACAAAAGGACACATTCAATTTTATGTAATTGAGAAAATAAAGATAATGGAAGATATAATTTATCTTAAATAGCATATATATATATATATTTATTTGTAAGAGAATAATACTTGTTGATACCTTAAAAAACTGTCACATATATTACATTAGGAATGTAAAATCAAATTTTTTACATAGCACTAATTGAATATTTTTCTTTTAAGTTATGACTGAAATATATGTTTTCGAAGAATTTTTGAAAGAGGGAAAGTTGACAATGATTCAATTGCATAAAAGATTAATAAATCTTTGATCTTGCTTAGTATATTAAATTTTCCAAATCAAAGTACACATTGAGTAAGATCAAGATTTTTCAAAATAGAATAACAAAAATATCAATTATATGTAAAAAATTTTCTTTCCCCTCCATCAAATTTTCATATTTTACACAGTTATAAACATACAGGGATATTTGAATATTATTTCAAAAATACATAATTTTATCAGCTTCTAATATGAATTTGTTAAATTTCTAATCCAGATAACATAAACTTCACATTCTAACTTATTAATCTTCAAATTGATTATAAATTGGTTTTGTTCAGCAGATATAAGCAACCAGAAACACATTGCTGTAAATCAAATTTTAATAATCACTGAAAACATAAATGTCATATTTTCATACACTTAAATTTTATGTAACAAAAATTTTGAAGACCATCATTTATTTATCAAATATTTTAAACAAACATAATTTACAAACGTTTTTCATATAGCCTAAAATAATCTTTTTGTACATAGTTACTCCTTTCAAATGAAACAAAATTATTTTTATGAGGATAAATAATTCTATGAACTTTTTTTTATAAGTTAACCGTATTCAACAATTTCATTTATAACAATTCTTTTCATTTTGCAATCGAAGTTAATTAAAGTTACGTGGTTTTTAGAGAGAAAAAATAATGACTAATTCTCTAATTTCCCCCAAAAGAAATTAATGAACAACTCTATTTAACAAATCCTGAGGAAAAAATATCCGTTTATAAGTTTTAAACCACTATTACTTGCTTAATATCAGTATAGCTTTTTCATGTTGCTAAATTTTGGTATAGATTCAAGAAAAATTATCTGCTGCTGCTTTACTAGAATTTAATGTCCTAACACACTTATAAGACTCACAAGGATGATAAGTAAAATTAAAGATTTTGTCACATTTTTTAGAATTTTTCATATTAAGAATGATCAATAACAATGCAATGCACTTTCATGAATAAAATTATTCATTATTTCCAATCTTTTCCTAGAAAACACAATAAGAGATTTTAAACTAAGTTCAAAAGGAATCACTGTTTCAGGAAACAGATTAATTATTGAATTTTGCAGATGATACAGATATTATTGGGTGCAATAAATGGACTGTAGTCAAGATTTTGTCGCATTTGAGAAGACAATGAAAGAGTTAAAAATTACATTTATGATTATGATAAATAAAATTACGTATTCATTCACTGAATATGGATAATTATACTTTTCATAACTATCAAGTGGAGTAATCATTTATTGAAAAATTTCTTACATAACATTCATATTTATTGATATATTTTTTTATTTTCTACTTATGAAAAGAAATAAACAATCTTTTAAAATATAATTTATTGAAGATTTTAATATACATATATATACATATGGAATGAATTTGATGAACATAAAACTTGAAGTTTAAATGTACATTTAATCACAAAGACAGTAAATTCGAATAAACTAAATTTTAACCTACCATTCCAAAATTTTTCTGTTTTTGATAGTTCGATTCGCCAAACATATTTAGCTGAACTTGTAATCTAAAAAAAATATAATATCTTTAATAGAATTAAATTAAAATGTAGCAGGAACATAGAATAATGCAAACTAAGTTAAGATATAAAATAAAACATTGCATAAATAATGTTCGATTATAAATTATAAAAAGTCGGAATTTAATAAAAATGAATTGAAGTAAGAAACATGGAGGAGTAAACAAATTAGTAAAAACACTAATAACTCACTTTCATTTTTTTTTATAAAGCCAAAACTTTTTTTTCCAATTGTTATATTTTCTAACACAAGCATGATTGAATTCTCTCTTGTAAATGCACATTTACTAGAGAATGTAAAAATTTGTTTAAAAAATTTACAGTGCAGTTTTAGTTATACAACCTTTATTTTCTTTCAATTTGATTTTTATTCCATCTAGTAAATGGAAGAAAAATATACGCAAAGAAAGAACTTGAGAATAGCTAATAATTTATTATATTTTATATAAATGAATTTACATAATGTAAAATATCATTCTAAATTTATTAGTCATTAATTTCTGAATAATCAAAATAAAATAAAAACAATAGAATGCACATAATTAAATAGCCCTTTAATAATTTTTGCTAATTATTAAAGTATAATATTTAATTATGTGCATTCTATTGTTTTACATAAATTTTACATTTATTTTCCCTAAATAAATTAATACTTCATACAATAAAAAATAACAAATTAAGAAACAATTTTCTTATTGTGTTTAAAAATTAATAGTTTAAATTCATTAATTTTTGGTTCAATTTGCACATATCAAATCGTTTTTATTGTTATCGGAAGATTGCTCTCTTATCTTTACCAAGAGATCTGCAAAAATGGAGATCATGAAAAAATGTTTCAAATTGGATAATTGAATATTTTTAATATTCAGCTATTAGTTCAAACTCAAATAATCCATTTTATGATTATAAATACACAAAAATACACATATATTAAACAGGAAATGATAAAATATTGATAAAATTTTCAGAGTAAAAAAAATATATTTATGACAATAAAATATTAATGCAGCAGTGATTAAAATATAGCAGACAGAATACAGCAAAAAAAGATATTCTTTTCTATTTCAGTATACCATTCAAAGCTACAAATCAGTACATACATTACCTAAATATTAGAACATGAATTTCATAATATGAGAATAAAACAGTGTTAGACTAACAGCATTTTTTAAATTAAATTCTTGAAGTTCATTTCACATTTCTGTCATTTTAAATTTCATTTTTATTATTTTAATATAACATTTTAAAAACTAATAGTACAGATATATAAATCTAATATGTATTCGACATGAATTTTGTGAATAAACTAATAGAAATAGTTCAAAATTAACTATTTAAATTTATAAACTTTTTGTCACAGTCAAAATATACATAATTATATTTCAATTACATAGTTATAAAAATAATATATATTTATAAAAGTATATATACAATATATACAACTAATTCATTAGGAAAAAAAGAAAAACAATTCCAGGGAATTTAACAGTTATTCAAGTGAAAAAGAATTAAAAATCTTAAATGGCAGAAAGCGTCTGCCACCAGCAAATGATTTGATAAGTAAACAAGTTATCTTCTCATAAGCAACTTACAGCAAGAAATTTAAGCTTTATAAATTCTTATAAGATAACATGTTTAAGAAAACAATAAAAATATAATACTTCTACAAAAAAGAGTATCAAAAGTTCCTTTTTATGAGAATCAATTTTTTTATATTTTTATTAAAAATGAATAAGCTTAATATTTTAATTAAAATGTTGTCAGATTTTGCATAAAAAATTTTTATGCAACACACATATACACACAAAATATCACTAATTAATTATTACCTAATAAAAATTATTTTACAAGTTGTCAAAATAAAAAAAAAATAAAAAAAATTGGTCTAAATTGAAAATTTTTGTATTTGGCAACTAACAGCTTCAGCACCAGTGGAGTTAGAGTTATAACAAAATTTGAGAAGGTCAATGTAGTCAGCTAATATCAATTTAATAATAAAATAGAAGTCATTTCAAATAGTGTCAGTGAGTGAAAGATTTTTGGAGTTACTTCATAGTGTTTTGGATTCCTAATTTATAAAGTATATTTTTTGGGTATTCTTAGCAAGCCAACTCAACAAAATGTGATATCTTTTTATATTTTTTTTTCATCATTGTAACATCTTTTTATATTTTATGAATACTTCTAGGGCATAAATATTAAATGAATATTTTTCTAGTTTTGATTTACTTCAAGACAATTTCAGGACAAGTCTTCCTTGATGATGTATTGGCCTTTTAGAAAAAACATGCTTTGAAATATTTTATCTTAAGAGTTATATTTCTGGAAAATCCAAATTCATTTATTTACTTATTTGTCAGAGTTTTTGAAATTTAAGAGCTAGGTCAAAAAATGCTTGTAATAACTTTCTAGCATAGAAATATTAATGGAAATGCATGGATTTTACCAGACTGAGGAATTCTTTATGCATGACACAATATGTATATTCCAATTTTGATAAAAAATTTGTTCTAAAATGCTTTTATTCATTTTTGAAGATGAAAATTAACTCATGGTCAGGAAAAACAACATCTTTTCATTTCTTTTGTCACTTTCATTGCTTGCATAAATATCTAAAATAAATTGTTTGTTAGTTTTAGGACATACACAGTTCTAAATGTTAACAGCACTTTCAACAGATTAAAAGAATTTTCGTAATCTTTAGTCATATAAATGTGTTTATTCTCACTTAGACCCAGTAGATGTCTTGTGATATTAAAGGATGACAAATCGCTCATAAAGGGTACAGAATATTAGGAAGAGATGTAATTGACTATAACTATCATATAATATTTACTTTAACTTCAGATACTTTCTCAAGAGTAGAGTCTGAGCTTTAGTAGAGATGATATGGTCCAGATAGTTGACTTGTAAGACAATTTATCTTTGAAGGATTCAGCTTATTGTTGGCCTTTTTTCAATTTCTCTAATATGTTCTAGATATGCTGTAGATTTCTTTAAAAACTGTATCCAATTGTAATGATATCTTCTAAGAAGGTAAGACAGTATTTATAAAATAGAAATCACAGAGCATCTCAACAGGAACTCAAATGTTGCATGGGCATTATAGAAACCAAACGACAGCTTTAAACAGAGTTCTTATGCAGTAGTGAATGAAACTTTTTCTTATTCTAAAGTTTTATTTGCCAGTATTCATTTTTGAATTCATGGATTGAAGACACTTATATTATTTACAATGTCACCAATTCTTGGAAGAAGTAACAGTCTTTTTTGATTACTTTATTTAACATTCTGTTTTTAACATAAAACTCTGCTGAGTCTCTTTTTCAAATAATAATGGAGGATGCCTTTTGATTTGTGGACAAAGGGACTAAACCATTTTACTGCTTCTCCTTCAAAAGCATTCAATCTTTACCTGTTTTACAAATGGCTCTGAGATATTGCTTGATTGAGGAGTAATGTCTCACATGAAGTTTACTCATCCTTTTTGTGAAGACAACATCACATAATGTTTTGGAAAATCAATAATTAAATTCTTTAATTTTTTTTTCTGTTGCACATCCTTCCTCTTTAAAAAAATTTCAGTATCTCAGAGTAACAAATTTTTTAGTAGCCATTAGACCGGATTTCAAGTGAGACTTCATAGATGTGAACTATTGGAGTACAGGTTGTAAATGCTTTACTCATCTGGATTATATTTGATCTGTACTTAACATTTGCCATTTTAATAAAGATGAACACACTACTTAAATTATTCTTGATGCATTTAACAATACCAAGTTTGAAGTTTTTCCATTTTCTATGGCGTTGGTACAGCTATTAATTCTGTTATCAAAGGAAGAGTAGCATCAATTTTTGCTGTGATTTGATCAGCAAAATAACTCTTTTATTTCCAAAACTGAAATACTCTTCCTTGAAGAAAATATCTCATTACTTTTTAAGGTCTAAGATAAAGTCTAATTAATCTAAGTATTAAATTATCTGTAAGTTACACAATGAAAACCAAATGCTGTTACATTTCATTTCCAAAGGTAGCATTAATCTTAATTTTCTCTTCAAATAGTTCCTTCTCATTTTTTACTATGCGGAATGTAGCACATTTTCTTCAGGCATTAAGTTACAATAGCTACATTGCACCTATATCAATATCAATGATCATTTTCAAAAGAATGTTCATTGTCACATCCTTTACCGAATAATCATCTGTCTTCATCAGCCACTGATTGGAGTAGACTCATAAGGACTGCATATATTCCTAGCAGTTTTCTACTTTTAAAATTGCAGCAATCAAGCTTATATGATTTAATCTTGCTGTAATCAAAATCTCTATTCTGAAATCTACCAAATCTTTTTTTTTTTTTTTTTTTTTTTTTTTTTTTTACAATTTATACAGCAATAGTATGGTTTAAGCAAAAAACTGATATGCTTTTATATGTAGCTCCAATATTTATGTCTCTCTAAAATTTACAAAGTTTTGCAAGTCAAAAATTAACATTTTACTACCCATTGTTAAAGTTAGCCAAGCTTCAAAATTTTTTTATTTTATTAATAATTAATACTGAAGGGTCAAAATGCGAAAATTCAAGTAACTATTCAAAGTATTTCTTTTTTAAGAACATCTGACATGTTCCATGAAAATCAGAAAAATTACAGTAATGACAAATATTTGAGATAAAAAAAAAACTACAATTATTAACTGTAGATAAAATGAAGAAATCTAAAGGTTTTAAAAGTAAAAAGTCCTAACCATTTTCTTGTAAGCTGCATTAAAAAATACGAGTAAATTTTAAGACATTAATTATTTAATGAAGGAAACTGAGCATTTAAATTCTAAATTTCCATAAAAAAATTAATAAATAAAATTTACAGATGCAAAGCATACATGAAAACTTGAATTCTGATATTCATTATATTTATTTTCTATCTCTACAATGATGTACACAATACAATTATTTATTCAAGGTACTATTGGAAATCGTATAAGGCATTTACTAAACCTGTTCAACATCTTTATACTAGAAATACATTTAATGAAAAAACTTCAAATGAAGATACCATATATAATTAAAAAGAACTGACAAAAGAACATGTTAATTAATTTCTTAAAATATTATTTGGAAAGAAAACATAAAAAGATCCCAACATTTATATAACTATCATTAAAACTTAGTTTGAAGGTATGCCATTATATCATATTTTCATGGTAGCTTTTTTCTAAGAAAAAACTGTTATTGCATATATTTTTTACTTATTATTTTTAATTTATATTTCTGGTAAACTTAGAGATTTATAAATTATATCATCAAAGCTCTCAAAAGAAAGGGAATGAAAAAATAATCATTTAAAATTTAATAAAGTATAGTTAAATGTTGGTTAAAAACAATCAAAAGTATTAAAAAATAAATGAAAAAATATGAAGTTTTAAAATCTTTTTAGTGAGCTATTTTCTATCTAGATATTTTAATGCTTAGTTCATTAAATGACTTCAGTTAAAAAGATAATTTCACATCATCTCTTCTGCTTTAAAAATGTACTTTATAAGCATGAATAAATGGTGCTGTATAACAAATGAGGCAGTAAATAAATAAAATTAGCACAAATAAAGAAGGCTTAGTTTAAATTAGCAACTTTTAAAAGCATTTAAAACAGAAAATTATTTTAATACTCACAGGTCGTGATGGTATTTTGAAACCTTCATTTGAAGCAGCAGATGTACTATTAGACTTATGGTCATCATCTTCTTCTGCTTCTTCTAGAATACTATCACTGGGAGGTACTTGCCTTGGAGCAAGTATATCAATGGCTGCTTCTTCAGTAGAAGTTTGAAGATGAATTTCTTTTGTGGCGGGTTCACCAGTAGAAGAACTTCAATAAGCATATTAATAATATTAAAAATAAGAATAATGGACAATAATTATATATACATGGCATAAAATTAATTATAAAATCGCACATTAAGTTAAATAGTATTATAATTGAAACAAAATAATAATATCAAAATGGATTTAAATCTGAGGAAAATTCAGAAACTTAATTTTGAATTAAGTAATGAAGTGATAACATTAATTAAATATTCTGATATTTTATAATACTTAAATGTAATGTAACTTACATGTATTTATAAACATAATAGCAGAGAATACTATAAAATTTGTGCTTTGTTCTTTTTTTTTTTTTTTTTGTAAATGCAAATTTGATAAAAATGAATTTATTTGCCAATAAAAATTGTTTCATGGTAAAATCTTTAAATTTTTATAAAAAATATGAGAAGGATACGTGTAATAACTTGTCAGCTTTCCTTTTTTTAAAACATTTTTTGAAAAAGTTTATTAAATATAATTCTTAAAAAATACATAAAAATTAATATTTACAAGCCAATAAAATGCCAAATTTATAGTTGGAATACAATTTTGGATCAGATTACAACAATTTCTCAAATAATCACAAGTTATTAGAAACTAACTTTTAATGCAATTACTGTAAACATTATGAAAACTTAAAGTGTTAAAAGTATGTATTTTCTGATCCATCTACCTTAGAAATTTCCAAATATGCAAAAATAGTGAATACAAATTTTAATTTTTTTTAACTTTAGTATAAAGGTTTGTTATATGAATTCAAGTTCTCTAAATTCCAATTTTTTTTTAACTAAATTACTTTATTACAAATGATTTACTAAAAAAATAAGTGCATAAGATCTTTTTGTAGTTGAATGACATAATTGAAATTTAAGTTAAATGAAAATTCTGCAAACAAATAGATATTAATAATTTTAATATTCTAAAACATATTTACAATACACATAATATCAAGCAATTAATCACTTAACACCTTATGATATACAATTGCCTGATTTATGAAAGTACAATTAAAATATACTCTTTTGTTATTGTAGTAAATATAAACCGATATATACTTCAGAGTAGATAAAACAAATGTGGTGTAAAAACAATAACTGTCTTATTAAAGATATTAAGCAGTTAAAACATTCTCAGAACAAATTCTTCAAGGCACGTGAGAAAATGATACAAACTTGAAGTAAAGGAAAAAATAATGGTAAATAGAATATACTTGTTTATTTCAGCACATTTCTGAGAAATTTTGGACAACCCATTTCTATATTAAACAGATTGTTTTGCACTGGAAGGTTATAACGTGGAAATCCTGACTCAATGAAGTAAATAAATTGGCAAACAGAGATTGTTGGTGCAAGAAATATATTATAAAATTTCCTTTAAAGACAATATCAGAGACATTTTGAACACTTTTATTTGATGAAGGTCCATCTACATGGAAATTGCTACAGTTTATTTTCATGATATGGCAGAAGGACATGTATAAGTCTACTTTCTAATGTATCAATGTTACAATATCCCACAATTATTTCTCCTATAATGCTGCAATTTCTCTTTTTTGCTCATAATACACAATTAATAAAAATTGAAAATGTAAAATAATTTTAGTTTACAATAGCCAAATAACAATTACCTTAAAATAATCTATTAGTTACAAATAGTCCAAAAATAAAAGAATAATAGTAAATGTTCTTTGAGGTCAAAAAAATAATGCAGAGTTATCCAATGGAGAGATGAATGAGAACCTTGGTTACACTTGAATTAAACTTAAAATAATAATTTATAATATTAATAAACTGTTGTATACTTAAACATAGAATATATACTTTTTCAACTGTCCAGGCATAGAAACTTTAGCAGATTCTACATTCCTGACTTGGCCACTTCGAACACTATTAATGAAAAATACATAAATAAGATGCAATAAATTTAAATAATTAAAAAAATCAACTCAATTACTTGAATAATCCAACAATATTTTTAGAAAAATAACAATATAATTTTTCAGATAAAAAATCAGAATCGGTAATATCAAATATATTAAGATCATTAATATATGGATAAAAGACCAAATTCAAAATCAATGTGATTGTGAATTGTAAAGCCATAAAAGGTGGTTAAGTTTTTTACAGCATGTACATAATAAATATAATCCAATTGCATTGGGCATGAGGATAATAAAGTGAGGAAATCAAATTACTTTATTACTTGATTACAACAAATAAATTGGATAAAAAAAATATCATAAATGCACTTAAATATAGTTTAAAAATGAGACACTATTTATTAAGTTTGAGTTTAAATTAAAAAAGAAAAATACATACATGGAGTTATTAAATTCCTTGTTTCAAAGACATAAAAAAAATATTCTAATAAAAATATGGGTTACTCAATTAACCATTATTGTAAGGCTTTATATTTCAAAGTTATATTATATTTTTACAAGATATTAATTAACTTAATTTACTTTAGTTAAATACACCACATGCTTTTATTAAAGCACTTTTCAACTCTATGAGTTTCATTTTAGATCAAGGATCACAACTAAGAGTTCTGTATTAATATCCAGTGAAGATCAATTGTTAATAAATGACGATAAACTTGCAACGACTTTTTACTATAAAAACTTGCTGTGAGCCTTAGATTACAGAATAAATTTAAGTTTATCTCACACAGCTTTAATACTATATCATGATACCATTAAAAACAGATGAATAAAACTGATAATTTAGAGTTTTGATAATAGTTAATTAATACAATATTAAATCTTAATATACAATAATATTAAATCTTATTATTCAATACTTACTCCTCAAGAATAAAAGCATTTCAATTATACATTGATTGTGCCACAAATCTAACAATTAAATGATATTTTGGCATCTCCTTTGATAGATTCCACTATGTGACAAATTATTATCTATTTTTGCTTTTGCATTAAATAATGTAAATAAAAATAATCAAATATAAGTAAACTGGAAAAATTTCATTTAAAACTAATTAAATTTTATTTGAGAAAAAATATCTACTCACAGCACATAGGAAGATTTTTAATATATGAAAAAGAAAATCAGAGCATTTAACTAAAAATACATACCACCATTCAATAGCTGTTTGTAAATTAACAAAAGATGGTGGTCGACTTCGTAAAAAACTTTGCATGCTCTGTAAAGCATCCATGGCTGTGCCTATAAACAATCAATGAGAACAAAAATATAGTTTTAAAATTTTTCTCAAAATAGTAGTAACAATATTCATCTTTGTGACATTGATACTTACCAAATATAATGTTTTAATGAAAAGTTAAGAAAATATGAATGTTAATTAAAAGATAAAATCCATAAACTGTATACTTCCCTGTTTAAATTCTAGTTTTATGTGAGTAATGTGATGAATAAAACAATGATATTCTGACTATACAGAAGATGAGATAGCTTGGCGAAGGGGTAATTGAGAAAAAGAATAACTCAGTATATTACAGCTGTGATAAAGATAAGCATATTTTTGGTACAAGATTTATAGTAGTCAAGAATGTCAGACATTTGGTCACAGATTTTATTACAAACTCTTATTAGAATAGGTAAAATTTGTTTTAAATTTTTTAATTATACCTTTATTAACATTCATACTCCAACAGAACATAAAGAGGTAAAAGAGGAATTCAATAGAGAATTAAAAAATGTAGTTAGATCATACCTTGATAAATATAAACATCATATTTGGGGGTATGAATGGAAAGATTTGTAAGAAAACAGAATACAGACAAACTATTGGAAGATACTTGAATGATAACACTGATAAAAATGATCGATGATTAATTAATTTTGCATCTGAAAATGGTATGACAATTTCTAACACCTATCTTGAACACAAAAGTTCACAAGGTTTCTTGACAGTCCCCTAGTGGAGGGACTCAGAATCAAATCAATTATATTCTTATATACTCAAGGTATGGTTCAGACATCTGTGATGTCAGAATTTATTGAGGAGATATTTTGATACAGATCACTTTCAGGCCATGGCTAAAACTGATCTAAATTATATAATGACCAATAGAAATAAGAGAAAAAATAAAAGATATAATTGTAAAAAATTTGCAGATTAAGAGATTAAACAGAAATATCATTCAGCCTCAGTGACAATCAATAAAAGGTTAAAGTTGTAAACATGAAAAATATTGATAATAAATGGAGAGCATCAAATAATGCTATTGAAAACATAGGTAACTATGTACTTGACAAAGAAAAATTCAAACATAAAGATTGGTTTGATTATTAATGTAGACTGGCTATTTAACATAAAATAAAAAGCCATCAAAATATGATACAAAAATATTTAAGAAATGCTGTTGAATAGCACAAAAAGCAAGAATTCAAGAAAACAGAATACTACCAAGCTAACCTCAGTGGCATGACAGCTCCATGGGATTCAAGGCCTACATATGCCTTGTTAAAGCATTTTCAAATAAGAGTATCATAAAGAACTAATGAGAACACAATAGTGTTAAAAGAGCAAAAAAATCGCTTATTGGAATTACAAGTTTTCAACATGCCCAGTTTGCACTAACAATCAACAACAAAATCACTTCCAACAAGAATTGCAGAAAATAAAAGGCTAGTCAACTTGTTAACCTAACAGTATGTAATGAGCATTTGGAATTCGGTAAAATGCAAAAAGACATTTTCATAATAGCTCATAAAAACACAAATGTTCAGTTAACTAGAAATCGCTTAACATGAATAGAAGACTGGTGAAATTTAATATAACCTAACTACTTATGTTTTCACTTTTAATCCAATGATGCATATCGTCAAGTGAACTGAAGGCTAGATAAAATATTTCTTGAATAAATTTAAGGTCAGGTTCAAACTGTAGATGCTATATAATTTTTCAAAAATTAATGAATATGGAAATAATCAAAAGATAACAAACAAAATCCAAAATGAGTTTGCAAACTGAAATTCAAACTGAATTTGTGGACAATGTTAAGCTGGTAAAGAAAAACATTTTTGTATTAGTAAAATATTAGATAACACTGGATTTTTAATAATCTAGTGCCATCTAATTTTAAGAATCTAATTTCATTAATAAAAGTTGTAAATATAATAGTTTTTAGAGAATAATGAAAGCAGAATTGAAGAAATTTTTTTTTTTTTTTTTTTAAAAAGATTTTTATTTAAAATTTTTAAATTATTGATTTTTAAATTTCAAGAAGAAAACAGTATATATATATATATATATATATATATATATCAATATAAGCTTCATTTTATTATTAAAGCATCAAATTTAAAATTTCATCTTTATCCATCTTTAAAAGAACAATATCAACAAAATGGTAGTGAATTGGAAGAAATGTTTAAATTTCCCTAGAGAAATCCTCTATGTTGTTTATTGTTCTTAGCAAGATCTAAGCTATTTGTTACATAAATGTTAAGCAATTTTTTCTACTTTCAAGAAAATATGAAAATTATCTATGGAAACAGTTTGCTTAAACGATTAGACTATATAAATTGCACAAAAATATTTTAAAATATGATAATGATGACATGCACTTTATTTGATTATCCCATAGATTACACAACCCTATTAATAACCACCATACTTTGAATGATTCTTTATTCCAGTTTTCATTACAGATTAATCTTGAACTCTCTTATATGTTGGATTAAACAAATATCTTTCTTTTTTGTTTGAAATTTAAAATCAATTAAATAGTTTATTAAATACTTTTCTGTTTGGCTTCCTATACCTTAACTTTTCTAAAAGCATAATTTGAGATAGTTTTTAATATAAATTTGAGATTCAAAAAGGAACGTCTATTGGGTTGAGAAAAAAGGTTTCCATTTTTTTTTCTTTTTGTCAGTACAAAGAAGCATATGGTATAGATCCATTATTTTAATTTAGCCTATAAAATTTTGATAAGCTATTTCTCAGAAAACAAATACAGATTACTTGAATAAATAATTTTCAAAGTATAGTTAACATCTTATACAATATCAATTATTCTCTTCAGAATAAGTTGATACTCATTGAAATGACAAGGAGAGTACCATATCAAGTGTTAAAAGCATTGAATTTTTTTTTTGTGACAGTAACATATATTTTTGATTATAAGAGATTTTGCTAAATGAAAATTATTTATTTAATTTTATTTTTGAATTCATTATTTGCATAGTGCATTAGTAATCAAATGTGATATTTTGTGTCGAATCTTTTTATCTCAAATTAGTAGAATTTTGTTGGTGTAATGTGATTCAAAGCTGACAAATCTGTTTTAAACAATTTACAACATTCTTTGATAAAATGAAATTAATATATTAAATATCAATTCAAACATGATACCATATCAAACAAGGCTAAAATTCAAAATTTAAACTTAACTGACCATTCAGGTATTTATTTTAACAATAAAAATGACAAATTATCCAAAAGAAACTAAAGGATAATTATAAAAAAACATTTTGTGAAAATTCGTGTTCCTTGGTCTTTTACTCACCATAAAACCTTTAACTTTGATGTAATTAGTTAGTTTTTTTAATAGAACATACTAAGGAAATACATAATAAAACTATAAAGATTTTAGATCATTAAATATTAATGTCTGTTAACTCTCATATAAGATTAAGAATACAAATGCTAATTTAACTTTTGTAAAAGATTTGGTATTCTAAAAACATTTCGATGAAAATATATAAACAGAAAATCAAATCCAGTATTCTTTTGATCAAATGCCTAAATGTGAGAATTATAAAAAATCAGTAATAGTCTGAGTTCATTACTTGATGGATCTTTAATGTTATCATGTGACTAGTACGAAGTATAAGTTGTTCAAATTTTATATTTTTGTACATTCATATTTGAATATGGTAAAAGTGACTAATTTAACTGTTTCCAGAAATTTAATACTATAATGCCACATACAATAAACATGCTAAATATATACTTTTTAAGCACTTCTACATATTCACATACCAAAAGTGAAGAAAACTAAAAAACTTGAGAGCACTTATTCTAACAGATGTGCATATAAAAAGCTGAAATGTAGCACCAATTTCTTGTTCAATTGTGACTGTTATCAAAACTAAAATCTTCTACCTTAAAAAGTGCAAACCTACTATAAGTAACTTATGATTCTAATTCATCGCTGAAATTTATTTAAACACTTTTAATCAGGAAAAACGACTTAATACTAGGTATCAGTATGGGTGATTAAATGCAATAAACTGGCTTATCGGGACAGAATGTATTTAATGATGTAACATGATTGTGTACATGCACAAAATTTGTTTTGTGTGCTAATAATCATTGAAGCTTTTGATTAGTAATTTGTTTTTATCAGATTACAGACAAAGCTTTTGAAATGAACGATTTAAGGATTATGTTTTAATTTTTATTTTATTTTTAAAGTTAAGTTTCTTAAGATTAGTTTGCAGTGAATTTTTTATTTTAAGTTTTTTAAATAAAAATTTATTTTGAAAGCTCAAAAAATAAATTAATTTCTATATCATTTTCATCATTTTAAATTATATTTTTTCTTTTCTGGAATATATATGGCCATGTAATCATAGCGAAAATATTGTGAATGAGTTTTTGGGAGCTATAAAATCTGTTGCCCCACTTGTGTTGATGATTTTGCAAGTAGCAATGATTAGGTGAGTCATTTTATGTTTTTTATTAATATTGCTTTTTTTTATTAAGTATAGTATATAAACATTTTATATATTTGTATTCATTTCAGAAATAATGTTGATTGATTAGAAATTCTGTTTTTTTGTAAGAAAATGTATATTTATGCTATAGATTTATTTTTATTGCTAGGTTTAAATTGGGGCTAGATTGCAATACAATGATTTTTTTTAAGGTGGGTGCCACTGCTTAATGGATTAAAATTCTAGTTTTTATAAAAATGCATTTTATTTACATAGTAGATTTAGCTTTATTATCAGGTTTAATGCAATCTGAGATTGTGCTACATTGATGGTTTTTTTTATGATGAGTACCATTGTCCAATTAATTAAAATTTTAGTTTTGATAAAAATTTATATTTTTTAATTTATTTTATTTACGTTTGTCCTGTTGTAACCTGTAATGGAGTGTGTAATACTTAGTTTGTTTTTTTTTTAATTTATTTATTATGCAATTATTGTGAAATTAGTTTCTAATTATCAGCATTTTAATATTTCAGTAGTAAGCAGTTATAATGAAATATTCAAAATTTGATATTTGAAATTTAAAATAGCGCACAATTGAAAAGTTGAATTTTGAGTACGATTGGTATTTAGCAACTGGATATTGCATTTAGAGACATAATTTAAGTTAGCGCAGTACAGATATTTAGTCTTTTACTAGAAAAACATAAATAAATAAAAAAGCATACTTGTCATGGAACTTTGGTAGCAAAATAAGTAAGTGAATTTGATTATTGGACTTTAACATACTTGAAGCTTTTTTATTTTCTATGTTGAAGATTTATTAATAAGAGTGTAAATAATATAAGTATAAGGAGTGTATAAAATAAAATTTCTTGTGAGCATAATTTCTTTTAACTGAAATATGTAGTACTTTTATTATGTATTAATTTCATTTTTAATTTAACAACATCTGTATTTACATAAATTATTTTATGTGACATTATTATCTATAATTGTAAACAATAATGAATGAGCTAAGGCACTTAAATTTTAATTATAAAGTGATGTTATTTTAAGAAAATATGCAATGATTATTTCTTTCAAGCTCTCAAAATAACTGCAGCAAGATTTGCATTTTTAACATTTTTAAATTTAAGCTGGCAAAAAGATTTAAGTAATACACTTTAAGTAATACATAAAGATTTAAGTAATAATTAAAGTAAAATTAAAATGATATAATGTAAGTTCTAATAAAATATATTTTAGTTTCTTGTTTCATTAAAACTTATGTAACTTATGTATCATTTAGTTCATATAATATAATTTTTAATGAATGAAAAATAGGTAAATTATTTAAAATTATGAAACCCATTGAAATATTTTACTGTATTATAAACAATTTAAAATATGGTATACAAATAAAATATATCACCAAGATAACAATCTTTGAAAGTAAACAAATATATCAAATTTAAAGAACATATATAACACTAGAAACAAACTTACCTTCAACAACATCAATTACAACTAAACCAATGGCAGTAGGGATTAAATTCCTGAAAACAGTATGAACTGCAATTGCGCCACCCATGCTAAAAATACATTGAAAACATTACTTAATCAAACCCACATTTGTATTTCTTTTATTACTGATTTTACCTACTACACTATTCAACAATAAATAATCACTACTTAAAGAAATGAAAACAAAATTTAATTCCCTTTTCTAATGCTCTATATAATGTAAGCAAATAAGCTGTTATAACTCATGACATTGTTTATGAAAATAATCATTTAAACTTATATTATATCAATTATTATATGAGCATCCCACAGTCTTACAAGTATTATTATAAGAAAAACTTATTTATAAAATTCATATTAATCGAAAAACATTTTTAACAAACAATAATTAAAATAATTTGAAAATAATAATTATAATGATTTCATGAACAAGTGATTAGACTTTTGATCTCACAAAAAAATAAATAAACAACACAGCTGAGCATGGAAAATAAAGGCATCAAAAGGAATGATGTAAACTACATGAAATCAGTAATATGATAAAATTACAATAATTATGCAAATGGTTATAATTTCAATGTAATTACACATCATGGAGGACTGCAGCATCATTTACAAACTGTATATGAAATGGAGAAATATTGCTACTTTGATGAACAGGAATAATGTTTTATAAATTTTTTGTGTGTACAACTTCAATGTACCATAAAACAAAATGAGTGCTGTTTAAGTATAGAAATGTCATTCAAGTTCATACTATTTAAGTATGAACTTGAATGAATAATTTTGTCAATAGAAATACCAAATTATTTTTATGAAAAATTGGTAATTGTGTGTGTTTTGCACATAAATTAGAAACAGTCAAGTAAATATAAAAGAGGAAGAAAGGAAAAAATATTTAATGAAAGTACTGTGTTTATTTTAGTGCAACACTAGAGATGAGAGCAGATATATAGAATACACATTGCACAGATAAAGCATTTTATCACAATAAAGACATTTTATAGCATAAAAATAAGTATAGCACATGATTTGCTAATTGAATACTTAAAAGGTGACCATCTTTTAGTTGTCCTAGATTCAACATTAGAGGCATTTGCATTTCCAACAAATAAATACAATATAAAAATATAGTTAACTATATCCTATTGATTTTCAGACAAATTAAATTGGATACAATACTATAGTGGTCAGATTAATTTGAAGCACCACAGGGAAAAGCAATATTGTTTTATGCTTAGCTATACCATTTTACACTCCCTATAATGGTTTTCCATAGCATTGGAATCTACTTTTATATATCCTTAGTAACTATTTACCAATATATAGTCCAGTCAGAGTTATATCTTCGATATTTTTCAATCTATAATCTCATTTCTAAGTTTTATTTAGAATCATATTTAAAAAAAATTAAAAAGATAAAAATGCAGAACACAAGTGTAAAATTCCTATTTAACAGACCAAATTGTATGGCTTCCTTGAACAGCCTGAAATATATCATTAAAACACATCTAGTCAACAACTAGAGCAATAACTAGACACTTATACAGTTTTCATAGGTACAATACACCGATCTAATATACATATAGATAGAGCAAAGATTATTAGAATCCAACAACATTTTCAAAACATTTTTTATTCAATATGCAAGCAAATGGTAGTGCAATTACTTCCATTTATATTGGATGGACTCTCACTACTAATTTTATGACTTTCATCACATCACAAAGAGCTATATTTTCAAACAATTAACATAATATAATGTGTAATCTTTGAAATAAATTTGAATTTAATATCTTGTTGCAATTTGAATTTAGTGTCTTTGTTGATGAGGCATTTTCAATTGTTAATATCAAATAATTTATATAAAACTAATTTAAAAATTTACATTTTATTACAAGATAAAAAGTGACAAAAAATTTAATTTTAAAAATTATAACTGAGATACGCAAAACAAAATTTCTAAACAAAAAGAATACATGATATATCACTAACATATATTTTACTTAGATGATACAATGCAGAAGAACATCAATACATGGTGCAAAATTTAAGAGCTTCACATGCAAATATTTACCTATGTCCTATTAAAATGACAGATGGTTGTTCTTCATCGCCATAAAGTGTATTAAATACTTCACCCACATCACTAAAAATATAATCAGAGATTATTTTCAACAGAAAGCAATCTTTTTCCAGTAATAGCAAAAATTTAAATATTTATCACCTGGATAACCTTTCAGCAGATAGGTCATCTTCATCAATGGAAACTGTCTCACCTGAGATTAAAAGATACAATTATGAAATAAGTAATTTGAAATCATTACTTAAAAAATCAAATTCAAAGGTGAAATTTTAAAAAAGCAAAAATCAAATAACACAAATTTAGGAAATGAAATGAAATATTAAAGATTTCATTTGAGTTATGTTAATTCAAAACACTATTTTACATATTAAATAAAATTGCATTGATTAAATTTAAAAAATGTATTACCATGTCCTCTACAGTCCAAAGCTGCAATCTGACATTCAACAAATTGACTAATACTTGCCTAGAAGAAATATCATAAATTGTGTAAGTGTTAATAAATGTAACATATTAATTAATGTGTTAACTTTGTGATTCTTTGATAAGAATACAAGCATAGGTTTTACCGATAGTAAAGACCAGGAAAGACCACTGTAACCTCCTCCATGTAAGAATAAAAGGAGTGGACCTGAGCTACCTTTTAAATACACTCGAAAAGACTAATATCAATTAAGAAAACTAATTATAATTGAAAAATAAAATATTTAAAATATTCATGGATAATACACTAAATACAGAACATATTTTTACACAATTTTATATTTCATAAGAAAATATACTTCATTTTATATATAAATGTACAGAAAATGCTGGCAAACAATGTAATATATCATGAAAGTCATAGCATGGATAATTGCAGATAAATTTAACAGATTATAAAAATCATAAGTACAACATCTAATAAACAAAAATATATTGTATAAACAAAATTTTGTCAATGAAGAATAAAATTTTCCAAAATGTTTTATGAGGGTAATAGGCTTGAAAAAATATAATGCTTATCTTTCAAGTCACTGTAATTTAAAAAAGAGAATAGAGTATTAAATATTTTTATCACAAATGTTAAGCTCGAGTAAAAATAAAAGCACATCCAGGTAATTTAGAAGATCGAAAAAAATATTATAATTAGAAACAATAGTGAAGATTCTGTAAAAATTTCTCCAAAAAATTTTGGTACATTGGATTTAAAACTAGTTTTTTTGACAACACTACAATTAATTTCAGAGCTGCCAATTTATTCTTAATTTACTTAGATTTATAATGCAAAATGGCTTTTTAAATATACAAATATAGCCAAAAATCATTTTTAAATAAATTTTTAAGGAAAAAAATTCTTTAATTTCTTTACTTAAAATTACTAAATATAAGCCAAGCATATAAAAATAAAGAATTTTAGTATTGCGAAGTGGACAACTCAACAGTAAAAGTCATTGTAAAGCGCTTAAATATTCATTATATACACTTTTTCATAGGTATTTTTTATAAGCATTGAACAATATTCATGAGTCATATGAGAAGAAAAAGAAAAGTTTTAAGCAAACATTCCAAGAGATATGCAGACATAGAGCAGAAATGGAACAATTTTCAATGTTCAATAGTAATTAAGCTTAGAACTGAGGAACTATCATTTTGAAGAGTGAGATCCTACAAGTGATCCACAGAGAGCTCAAAAAAGAACTTCCAGCTCTTTTAAAGTCAGAAATCTTGATATTTGCAAGTCAAAACTATAATTCAATCCATTCCATTAGAGTATTTTTAAGTTCCCTTAGTTGGAACAGGAAAGTGTCACCAAAAATTTTTAATGTATTCTTACATGACTTAAAATATCTAAATCTTTTTTCAATGACTTCTGAACAATTATGTTAATTCATCTGAAACCTTTTCCTTAAGTTTTGATATACCTACAAAAAAATCAAGTCACCATATCATTATGAATCAATAGAAAATCACCATATCATTTTGAATTCCAAATATGGATGCAGCCTCATCAATTGTCATACTGACTGGTAGCAAAAAAATTGCATGATATTTCCATTTTGAAAGGAACTATATGTTTCATTGTGGTTAAAAAAATTCTTTAAGAGTAAGGCCAAAATTATGAATTGAACAAAATTCAAAAACAACATCAGTTCTAGTTTTTCTAAATTTAATTAATCAATTATTCTGATATTTATTAAATAAACAGAAGTAGCTGAGATAATAATGGTTGTAGACTCATTAGCTATCAAGGAAATGTCTTTAATTTTGCTAATAGCAATTTGTTGATTAAGGTATTATGATATGGGAAACTAAGATTGAGTAAAATTTGAATTTCAAATTAAAGCATTTCAGTTTAAAGTTTAAGGGGAAAATGATTACTTATAACTACTTTATCTAAGAAATAGAAGGGATGAGCCATTTTTTTTCTTCTGCTAGAATTTATCCTCGCAATTGTCATATTACATCAATAAAATTTTGATGAAAACTCAGCAAGCCCAAAACTACTCATTCTTAATAATTTAAGACACATTAATACATTTGAATATATATACATAAGGATATGTATTCATTTAAATACATGTGTGTTTGTTTATGTATATATATTAATTTGAATAAAAGATATTTTAAATTAAATAGAATATTAGGGATAAATATTTCTGTCTCAAAACATTTTATATTAATGAAATTGTATTTACATTTAATACAAAATAATCCTAAATTGAATTAGAAGCTGATATTATTTTGCAAACAAAAGTAAATACATGAACAAGAATAATATAATGCTTCATAATATAAATTATAAAATTACTTTTCATATTGAAAAAACTAATAAATATATTCACAAAGAAATAAACAAAAAAAATGGATTCATTTATTTGTTTAATAATTATAATAAGAAAAAGATCACCTTTATTTTTATTTATTAAGCAGAAAAACTTATAAAGCACTTCTAATCCATCGTAATGAAAAAATGATCATTGCAAATATTACACAATACTCTCAATGGAAAGTTATTTTGGGCTAAATTTTGATATATTTGACTAAAAAGAAAGATAATTTAATTTTTTAAATTTATTTAGCTTTAAAACAGTATAAAATAAGATAATTCATTATAAGTAATTAGAAACAATAAATTGATTTCAAATTTGTTTCTCACAACTTAAAGAAGGCAAATTTAAGAAGCTAAGTAAAAAAAAAAAAAAAAAAAAAAAAAAAAAAAAAAAAAAAAAAAAAAAATTAAGATAACATTGGAAAAATTGTAGTATAATACTTGTTTCAAAATTTTCAATTATTACTCCAAAATTGTTAATTGAATAATGAAAATTACATACAAATGTTTTATAGAAAAAGTAGGAAAAGTTTAAAAAACAATATTTGCAAATTGAATAAAAAAAGTAATATCCAAATCAGTAAAATATTTAAATGATATAAATTAGGTTAAATCAGATATTTAAAAATTGAAAAAATCATTTATCAGTAAAAGTAGTTGCCTAATCTAAATAAGGAAACCAAATCAAATACTCTTATTGATTTAGAAGACAAAAGAATGATTTTTCACAATAAATCAAAGTTTAATTAATTATAATTTTATATATTGTCATTTTCCTAAAGAGAAATGTATATTTAAATTTCAATAAAACTAAATAAATATAATGAGAAACTTTATTAGTTAATTTTATAAAATTAATTTTTGATTAAAGAAAAAAGCATTGATATTTTTTGGATTATTTTGTAAGCAAATACGTCTATAATTTTGCCAGAACCAATTGTTTTCATATAATACTCATATTTTGAAAAATAATAATAAAAAACTTTGGCAACATAGAAAGTAAAAAATTTAGAGTTCAACTGAAATTTAAAATGAAAACACATTTTATTTGGAGAAACTGTTCACAGTAACATTTAATAAAACTATCATGAAAATGATATTACAATATACCTCTTAGTTGTAATATTTATGAAAATAAATTTGCCTTCAAAAAAATAGTCATACCAAAAAAAAAAAAAAAAAAAAAAAAAAAAAAAAAAAAAACCCTCTTATTTCCTGAACTTAATAATAATAATAAAATTTTATATAGTAATTTACAAACATAAATATAATGTACATTTGAATCTTTTATTGATTTAGCTCATAAAGTAATCTTAATAATCATAAAAGGTTACACTTCCATCAGAAATTTTAACATCTCGATAAGTATCAAAGTAATTATCCCAAGACACAGGCGTATAGTCTCGTCGCCTATTTATTTTTCTTGCAGCAAGTCTAAGAAAAAATAAAATAATACAGGATATTTCATTAAAAATATTATCGTAACATTATCTTCAAATGTAATTATGATAACAATCTATTCAAAAAGACTATCATAAAATTATGAAAATTACAATAAAGAGACCAACTTTGATGTAAATTAAAAAAAAAAAAATGTGCTGAATTCTATTACCTACTGCTGGTGCCAAATATGTAGATTAATGCATCAGAATGAATTCTTCATAATAATAAATTTCGACTAGCATGTATTATATGATTTTATAATGAACTCCAATGAGAGCAAAATTTGATTTTAAGAAGTAAATTAATTATTTACGAATGATGAAAAATACAGGTATTGTATTTTTCATATATAATATTATTGTCAGGTATTGTAATATAGTATTATTGTCAAAACAATTTATAAATTAAACAAGAAGAGTAGCAATTGGTATAACATCTAGTTAATTGAAAGTAAATATAATCGTACAACTGATTAAATTTTTATATTTTATCAAAGCATAATTTTTAATGATAGTTATTATGTTCTTGTTTTGTTCCATCATTTTCTGTAATTTTGATTAAAGTAAACATATTCTTTTCAATACTTTTATTCGCCAATCCTTAGATCAAACCTACATTATTTTTTCACAAACATGTATATCACAATATAAAACTCAAATAATTGTTCACTTTATTGAAATTCTGACATAAGACATTAAATTTTGCATAAAAATAATTGTCAAAAATTTAATGATATTCATATCCATAATAAATATTTCAGTGAAATTAACATTGTAAAATGTAAGTGTAATGCAGAAAAATAGCAATATGTGAACATTTTAACAATTTTCAAAAAAAAATTCTAAAAGGAAGCTAGTTCTAATGCATAAAAGTAGGAAATAAAATTCCTGTCAATATATATCAGTTCTGTACTTTATGCAAAACTCACAATTGTAAATTTTATTATCATGATCTAATGGTAAGACAATGCTATTCAGAGTATAACTCAATAGTTTGTTCCCAGCCATTGTTGAACAACAAGAGATGGATATTGTACTTCTGCATACTTGTTTGTTGAAGTAGATGCTCAGTAGTTTTCTCTTTTGCGGTACGTAAATAGGGATCATCATTTAAGAAAAACTTCCAAAAAGAAAATGATGCGACCGATGAGTAATATGCCTTACATTAACTTTCAACTGTTGTTCGCTAGACGATGATGAAATTGCTTTTATTGAATATTATAGCTGGTGATAATCGCCATTGCAAAACAGTAACTGTCATTATTTTTGGAAGAATATTTTTTACCTATTACATGATGAATAAGAAATATGAAAAATTCAAATAAAACGTAAACTTAGTTACTAAAATAATGTACAAATTTACGATAGTAAAATACTAAAGATTGCATTTAAATTTTAGCAGTTAGATAAATATTCTTTGATCGAGAATTATTCAAAAAAAAATAAGACTAAATGCATAAATTCATTATACCCGGTACTTCCTGAATACAGGGGAGGAAGTTTATTCTTCAAAAGATTTTTTGCTAAATTAGACATCTCAGTTAATAAACTAAAATTTACATTATTTTGATTAGCTAAATCATAATCAAGACTCTTTTCCTGAAATGCAGCTGTTGTTTATAGTTTCTGTTTTCTGAAGCAATGACTAAAACCATACTTACAACAATAGAGTATTTTTTACTTATTTCTAACAACTATAAATATAATAGTGTTGTTACTCCACTTAACTTTAAATTAATTTTAACTGATTGTTTGGAACGTTTATTTTAATCATTTTACAGAAATACTCATTCCAGACTTATTGTATTTCTGTATGCCAATATCAAACTATTATTATAAAATAATAGGTACTTTAATCTTTTATTTTATAATAATAGTTCCTTCGATGTTTTTTTTTTTTCTATTAAAAATTGAAGAGAACGAAACACCTATATACATTCTTTCGTAATTCTTTGAATGACCATTTTCCTGAAAGATGGATTAGGAGAAGTGACCTAATCCCTTGGCCACCAATCTTGCAATAACCAAACAACATTACTAATTTTATGAATAAAATAATGATCAAATATGCATAAAATATTCAACTGCTAATCAGTTTACGTGGTTCTTTTATGAATATTTTTTTTAAGTAAAAAATAATTTTTTCAGAATAATTATTAAGTACAGTAAATTAGTAAAAATTTAAATTAAAATATTAATAAATTTTAATTAGTCTATAAATCATAGAAAATACAATAAAATTATGTTTTCTATAATATATAGACTGATTAAAATTTTAGAATCACAGCGAATGCGTGCTGTGTCCTCTGAGCAGTGTCATCTGAACTTCAGCTAAAACCATAGAAATCAACTAATATTTGGAAAAAAGTCTATAATTGTATGACAGTAAAACGCCATGCTTCTCCAATAACTTGAAAAGAAGTTTAAAAAATTTAAAGAGTTTTAATGGAGGAGAATAATCAGCCTTCCTGTAGGATAGAGATCCTCAACCTGTGGAGTGTGATCCCCTAGGGGTCGCGAGAATATCCAAGAGAAAATATTATTTTAAAAGATTCATTAACTGTCTGAAAAAAACGCACACATACATTTAAAAAACAAAATACATTTTGACACATTTAATGACGTATTAAAGTGAACCATCCTACTAAATAAAATTTACTTAATGAAACTGTTTTTCCATTCTATGTTTGCCTCGTTCATATTAGTTAATACAAGCACTGTTGTTTTGAGTTCTATTGATTTGCAGAAAAGTAGTTCTTCTACTACTGAAATATTATCACAAAATCTAATATAGACAATTAAATGAGCATCTTTATTACTATCTATTGCTTCATCAATATGTATTGAAAAGAATTTGCCATGCAACTTCGAGAAAAGCTGACACTGTACATCTTCAGCTATATCACCAATTCGAAGAGCAACAGTATCATTTGAAAGAGGTATAGACTGCTTTTGTTTTGAAAAATTATTTCCAAACGTAGTTTCTATATTCTCAATTGCTGCTGGCAAAACAAGTTCTTCACCAACGGTTTGTTATTTTTTACATCTGGCTATTTTATATGAAACTTTGTAAGATGCAATTAAAGCTTTTTTATTTACAGACAAAGTTTCTTTAAAAAATGATTTTTGCTTTTTAAATGATTCTAATTTTAATTCGAAGAATTCTTTGGATTTGTTGACGTACTCACTAGGAGGCGTTTCCAAATATCGTTTAATTTTACTAGGTTTCATACTATTTTCGGCCAACATTTTTGAGCAAATGATACATTAAAGCCTTTCTTCTTCATTTACTTCAGTGCTGGTAAACCCAAAATTTAAGCATTCTTGAGAATATTTTCTTGGTTTTATTTTCAGAGCCACGCTCGTCTGTGTACTTGTAGATGCTTGACTATCTTTTAATCCTCGCTTATCCATGAGTCTGCATAAATCTGCTGCTCTAAATAGTTAATATGGTGAATTGCTATAAACACAAAAATACATATAACATACACATTTGTAATAGATTTTGTAATGATAGAAAAATAAACTCGAATGAAAGTGGCTTGAATCGAAATTTTCCTTGTCGAGCATTTTTATTCTACCTATGAGGAAACATTTGCTCTTCGCATGCTCGAGATGGCATTGACCGTGTGGATTACCTTTCAAGAACATTACTTTTTTTTTCTCTTTTATTTAATCATGTTCCTGTTCTATTTCTTTTTTATTATTTGAAAAAAAAATAAATTCAGATTTTTTAAATGTAACTTTTTTTGTCTAGGTTACCTTTTATTAACAAATCTTTTTATTTTCATATTCTTTTAATGTTATCTCCCTGGTTGTATTTCATTTCAAGTATTATATTTAAATTTTCTCCGCTTCATCTGTTCACCGTCTGCTTGGCAAAATGCCAGATATGATTTCTCGCCAACGTCACATTTTTACTCTTATTTTGAAGTTAATTATAAATAATTTAAAAACACACACACAGAATCCAAAATACTTAATACACGTAATAGTTGTACATATTTTATTGTAAGCGTGGGGGGAGATGAAATTTATGATTGAAAACTGGGCAGCGAATACTGAAAGGTTGAAGAACTCTGCTGTAGGACGATTTTCCTATGGAAACCTTTGTGGTGTAACAACACCACAGTGATGCGAGTTTAGTTTTAAATGGCTTGAGTAAGCAGTGATTTGAAGAGAATAGAATAACTCGGAAAATAGAGAGTGGACTCCAAAAATATTGAGACGTGATGAGGGATTTATGGTCCGCATTTCTCTGACGGACTGTACTACTTCATCTAATATTAGATAACACGTTGTTTTATTTTGAAAGATGTGTCATTGATTGCTTTTTGAATTTGTAGACATGTGTTACATCAGGGATTATATGAATATATTACCCATCACAGGATCCCTCTGATGAAAAACTATGGGCATGTTTAACTACAGGTGCTTTACAAACATTGATACTGAGAAATTTATAAACAAGAGATTTTCTTATGACGAATCCCACTTTTATTTATGGTACTATGGTGGCTACATTTGTGTTTATCACTATGCCGATGAATGCTAACTTCAGGAACCCGCTATCAAATGTCATAGTCGAGGAAAATTCGATATTACTGTTTGGAGTATGAATGCGTATCATGAGTGATTTCTGGTGCTCTAAATTCTGAGTAATTTAACAGCAGGTATATCAGTGGAACCCTGAAGCCTGTAATTAAGTCCTTCAAATTATTCCTGGAGTTATCATTCAAAAATATAGTGCAAGGAATATTTGAGGAGTCATTTCAGCAGAATATAAATAGATTCTTCTTTGGTCAGTTTATTCATCGGATATGTAGTCTACTGAACATGAGTAGAAATTCATTGTTCAGTTTCCAGCACGTGATACTCATCCAGCAGCCTCAACAAATGAACTCTAGGTAGCATACAGACAATATCGATTGGTCTACAGCAGTAAATAATCAAAAACAATTTGATTAAATTCCATTTCATATAGCAACATTTAATGAAACAAGTGAAAGCAACAGCAAAGGGCTTTTTCTATTATTTGCTTCCTTTAAAAATTCAATCATTTATTTGTTTTAAAATAAGCCAGGTATATATTAAATTTTTTTAATGCTGATGATTTCTTCAAGGTGTTGCAATTTATATATGTATATATATAAAGCAACACCAAGAAAAATCAGATATATTATAGCAATTTATTTGGCAGATAACGTATTATACAAAGATCAATGATTGAAATTATTGTCTCTTATGAAATATGGATAATGACGAAATTATTAGTTAGTATAACCACCATTGTGTTGGTAATAACGACTGCCACACGAATCGGTATGGAATAAAAGAGGTGCTGTATATATCCCTCTGTTATAATAGTCAATGCGGTTTTTATATATTCTAAATATTGATCTAGTATAGAAGCAGTTGATGTATCCCGAATTAGTTGTTATGTAAGCCTGGGGCCACAATTTTTCGATTGGCGATATATCGGCAAGTCAAGCAAGATAAGGAAACAATTAAATATGATGGGAAAAAATTCTCGAATATTGCATGCCAAGTATGGTCATGCATTATCCTGTTGGAATACAAGGCTGATGTTAAGCACTGAAGGTATGAAAGAATCGAGGACTCCAACACCCCAGAGATATCTCTGAGGTATTGTTCTTGAGATATCTCTAGGGCTGGCTGTTTAAAGTACTGGCAATACATACTAGATAGATTCGAGTCAGGAATCCAGTACCACTCCAAAGAAGAGAGGAAGGGTACATAAAAGTTTCATTTAAAGGATCAAGCTCGATCTCATCCACTGTTGAACAATGTGAGTTTGGATATTGCACTGCTGCCTTCTGGAGGCATGTTCATCAGGAAAAGTGTTTGAGATATACTCCTTCGCGACACTGTTTATGAAAAATCCTTCTAAAAAGAGTGGGAGTTTATAATTTAGAAGTGGGAACCAAGCAAAAGACCCCAATATTTTACCTGGTATTCCCAGAGATATTATTTCGTTTGGGGAACATTGCAAACATGGTCTATTTAACAAGACACAGTCACCTTTAGTGAACACATTAGATATTCGGTTAAGCTGTGATATGATCTCACTGTCATCGGACAATGCGAAAGATGCCCTTATCAAACAAGTCACTGTGGCCTCCAAGAAATTGTGATATACCAGTTTTCATATTTTTGAAGAATTTATGATAATACATTTAAAAATTCAATACTGAACCAAAATTATTTTAAGGTAACAAAAGATGCACCTAAAATGGTGGGCAAAAAGCGGTAATTTTATTCAGTGACTGCAGTAAAATATTAAGTAATCTCGGTTTAAATTTCATTGCATAATACACAGAAAGTTTTATATTTAAAGGAAAGGTTAAAAAACATTTTTCACTGGAATGCTGGTTGTAATAAATTCAATAATTTCATAAATTTAAGAGAGGGAATTACTGCGTTATTAGAGAAAATTGATGTCAAACTTCTGAGTTTTTGTCAAACAACTATGTTCGATGACACATTTGCGGTCAATTTTCTTACCCAATTATCAAATTTGAGGAAATAAAGCTATTTTTCAATGGAAAAAATAATAACGATAAAATTTCAATACTAGTTAGTTAAATGATTTAATATTCTTATGTAATATCACTCATCATTTCAATGAATTAAATAAAAGAAAAAAATTCAAGGAAATGGACGAAATGTATCAATAATGCTTGTAAATATTATATTTATGACAAAATTTGACATTCGAAAAAGAGAATTCTGAATTTCTCTGAGAATTCGAAAAAGAAAACCAGGAAAAGAATTTTTTAATTGTAGAAATAGTTCCTTAATAATTTTTGAAAATACGCTTGACTTTCAGAAAAATTCGATTAAAAATATTTAATTATTATACGGGAAATAAAATAGGATTATCAAGAAAGATTTAACTATTATAAAAGTTTGGAAAATAAATTTCATTTCATTTTATATCATCACAAAGAGGAGTTTGAAATGAGGAAATTAGCAGAGCTCATATGGTTAACTATCCATGATTTAGAAATGAAATTAAAATGAATATAAAAGTCGCATACTGTGAAAAAATAAATTTGAGAAAATTACTTCCGTACATGATGAAAAACTTTTTGAAATTATGACAAACAGCATTGGTTCCACGATAAAAGTTGAAAATATTAAACATGTGGTATTCCTTATCAAGAATTTTCTTTTATTGAAAAACCTTGAAATCACTATCAACGAATTTCGGGTCTACATATTCGTTTAAAAATTCTTTTCCCCAATGAATTCTGTGAACTCTATAAGCAGGAATAAATTTAGAAATTAATTGATTATGAAATGCATAATACTAATAAAAATGGAATATGAACCAAATATTAAGAAACATATCTGAAAATAAACAGTCGCAAATTTTACATTGAATATACTTTCATAAACGTTTCTTATGCATAGATACTTCTGCAACTATATTTATAAATGAAGAATATTTCATGATGAACATGTAAGATTTTTATTTCTATTTGAAATAAATACTCAAAGTAGAGAGGCTTAGTTTAGTTTGGTATGGTAATTTCAAAGTATTATAAATTTTTTAATATCAATCTTTATTTTTGTTCTTCACTTAAAAAAAAAAAAAGTAAAAATGTGTGAGAAAAAAAGTAATTATATTTAGAATAATTAAAGAAACAAATTTTTGTTAGAAAACTTATCTATATTGATATCAATTTTACTATCCAAACCAAGTGATACCTCTGACTAAGTGACAAAATAATATTTTAAAAATAATGAAAAGAATTTGGTAACCTCAAAATGTTTCGCCATCACTGGTCTAGGGCCTAAGTAAAAAAGACTAAAGAGTCAAAACCAAAAGTAGTAAAGCCAAAGAGGATAGGTAAAAATACCTTAAGCAATTATATTTTAATGTTATGCACCGGATTACAGTTATTATATATTTCATATGCAATAAATGTTATCATTCTGATAACGCCATAAATGAATTCTTCACTTACTTTTTAAATATAAATCTTGATTCACATTAAACTAAAAGATCTGTTTCTAATGTTTTCACGTTTGTGAAATTCTGTAAAAATTACATCTGCAAGTACAGTTATCATTATCAAGGTAATTTATGATAATCACCAGCTGATAAATTGCTCTGTGATTTTTAAACAAAGCCCGGATTGTTTTTCTTTTATGTTATATATTTTATCTTTTGAGAATTCTCAATAATATTTCGAAATGAAACTGAAATATTTTGTAACACTTTCAAAAGCTGAAATTAACTTATCTATGCTTTTGAGAAGAAATGGATATTTTTTTATTTATTTTTATCGAAATTATTGTATTTTTGATTTTTCTCATATTTTTAAAATTTTCCTCAATTTATTAATTTTTTGAAGGAATTTGAAAGTAGTAGCCATTAATAATCTCTTCTAAGCAATATTGTTTACTTGGACAGAATGAAAACTGTGAATTCTTAATATGATTTTTGATTTACGATATTTCACAAAATTACGCAGTTCAAGATATTTTTTTAACTCATAAAATGAAAACATTTATCGATACTTAAATTGTGGACTTGTAACTTTAATCATCAATTATTGTCATAATGACAGAAAATCTCCTCTGTTGTTAATATAGTTGATGTAGATGCATAATAGTTGAAGAGAATAAATACAGAGTTACACAGAATTAGTCGTCCACCTGTTTTACCTTTATACTACTGATTTTTTAATATATATATATATATATATATATATATATATAGATAAGTGGTAGAAAATGACTTTTTTTTTTATTTTGTACGAATGGACGAAGTAATACAAAGTAGTCAATCAAAATGAAACTTTAACTTTGCAAACAAAGTAAAAATATAATTGTATAAAATCAAATTCATCAAAAAAGGTAAAATTTATATAAAACAAGAATTTAGTAAAAAATTATGCATTCTTTAATTTTTTCTAAGTAGTTTTTGCAACGAACAAATACTCCCTTTTTATAACAACATCTGTAGTTAAAAATATTTTTTGAGATAATTAACTTCAAACATATTACAAATTCGCATCATTTGCCGTAAAATCTCTTGCATATTATTTTCATTATATATTGACCGAATGCAAATTCTGATTATAAATTTAGGGTTCTTAAATTATTTTATTTTTAAATTACAAATTTTCATGCAAGATATTCTTTTTCCAAACATTTCTCTTTTGAGAGCTATATTTTTAGTTATAATATATCCAAAGCAGCATTGAAATTCCAAATTTTTTAACTACTCTTTTAAGAACAAGACATTAAAATTCCTTTGTAAAACTTTAACTCTTTGAATATATAAGTAATAGGTAATTAAATAAAAAAAACTTTATGCTGGTTTCATTGTTCAAGACAAAATTAACCTGAATTTGCATATTTATTTTAAATTGATGATGTATATAATTTTAACTAATCAATATTAATGAAAATTTTGATTGGTATATAATTTGGTTAAAGCAATTATAAAAATTAACATATTAAAGAGAATCGGATTTATAAATTTTATTCATGACGTTACATATCAAGGACACAATTTCTTAGAAATTTTTTAAACTATATAGTTTATGTAGCTCCACGGAATTTTTCATGACAAATAAGATTTATCAATTGACATTCTTTAAATTAACATAATGTAAAAGTATAAATTAAATTATAAGAAATTAAATGTTAAAGAAAACGCGTCAGTCAAAAGGTATATATTTCTCAAAAATATGAAATGACATTAGCCTGAAAGACTCAAAGTTTAAGTTAAAAAAACATAGAACCTCTTTTCTTGGATTAAATTAATTCCATATAGAAGTTTTCTTAATTCGCAGTCGCTACCAATTTTTCAATTGAGCTAATTAACAATAAAAGTGAATATATTATTCATATTTTTCAATTTATTATTAATGCATCTAAATTATTCTCTTGGTAGATTATAGAACCAAAATTGGTAAAGATATTTTTAAAAAAATTTTGCCAACTTAAACCCACTTTTCTTTGTCATATTTTAGTCTTTTATCTCATCCTTCCAATGACACTAAATATTGTTTTGTTTAAAAAAGTTATTTTATTAGTAAATTTTCAAAATGACATCCTAGATGTATAATTTATGAAATATATTGCTATACATGTCAAAATTTAAACGTTTGTGAAACATAAATTATGAAAAATAATTTATGTTGCACAAAAGTTTAAATTTGGATTCAAAATAAGTCAGATAATTTAAATTTGATGAAGCTCTAACTTTCTGAACGTAATTGGAGATTTTACATGTCTAATTATTAAATTTTTAGGAGGAGCTATTAAGTTAACTTGATAAGTATGATAATTAATGGATCTTATGGATTGCGTAAAAGAGTAGAAAAGAATTCTAAGCTAAAACTTATTTAATTAATACTAGGTCTAGCAAAATTTTTAATATTATTTATGCGTTTTGATTTTTCCATGTTGCCAAAACTATGTCTTATGTTTATAAAAGTTAAAGTTGAGTAAAAGTCTGAAAATAATTTTAACAGTAAATAAAATTTGTTGAAAATAATTGCGTCATTATTCTAAAATCAATTTATTTAATTTGTTATTTAATTATATTTTAATATTCCATAGTATATCAATTCTTTATTTTAAAACTTTTGATGACAATAATGTTAATACAGAAAGAACGATATAATTTTCTCATTTTTTTATACATATGAAAACATGAATATTTAACTATCAAATTTCTTGATATATAATGTGATGCTAATATCTTTTATTGCTATATTACGCGAATACTATTTAAAAATATCACAAATTTTAATTCATATCGAAAGTTGGGTACATTTTGAATGTTTATTAAAATAAAAATAAATGTATCAGAAGTATTTCGTGATTTAGACACCAAGGAAATCAATTCGAGGATTTTTTAATAGCAAATAAATAGAATGATTTTAAATCAAACATATCTTAATTTTTCATAGGTATATGTGTTGATTTAAGCAACCATGAAAAAATTAAGAGACATAAATTTCTTTGAAAATAAAAAATTTATGGATAAGTTTGATTACTTATCAAGAGGGTTACCGTCGTGAAGTATCTCTAAAATGCTGGGTTACAAAAGTTATTTCAAATGCAACCAATATTGTTCCAGAAAAAAATATTTCACATTCTTATATGAAAATATTTGAAATTATCGAGAAAAATTTAGCAATTTCTATAATTAAGATATAGTAAATTATTAAACATTTTAATGAAAATATAAACTCTCAATTTATTACAAATAGTGTGCTTTTATACTACATTTTATGTTTAATTTTAATTTCATTTTATATTAAGATCTACAAAAAAAGAATATTTTAACAGTTAATTATTTTTATTACCATACCCACAACAAGTGTTAAAGAATTTTCATTTTCTTTTAATAAAAACAAATGAAGCATTAGATTTTCTACCCTAATAATGATTAAGGGAATTTCAACAAATACTGTTGATGTAGTTCACTTTTTTCAAATAATTATTTTTTCAAGAAAATTACTTTGCTGTCAAATTATGTGTGTAACGTTTTTTAAATGTGTAATTCTGCTTTTTTGTGTAATACACTTTACAGACCAAATCTTTATTTTTGAAAGTGTTATCGCACATACTGTTGACTAGGTCTTGGATTAGGAGATTTATTGGTCAAGGCAAAGATTTTTCTTATATTATAGTTATTATTTTCCTAAGCTCGTTGAAAATTGCTATACTTAAAAACAATTATGTCTCATTCAAAATTTCAAAATTCATGAAGTTTGAATGATTGTATTCAATTCCTGAGTCTATTCTTCTTCTCTCCTTAAAGATGATTCCAATAATAAAATAGAGAATATCAATTTACTTCCAAATTGAGCTTGAAATTTTTTTTTATTACAAAAACTTAACTGATACCGATTCAGACACTCACTTTTCCACTTCAGTTTCTCATCTTTAGTCAAAAATAGCAGCTTTTTAAATGCGTATTCTTCAGGATTTAGAACGGGTTCATATGTTCTTCTTCTAATCCATAAGAGTAGCTTAAAAATTTAGCAATAGTTTTCAAAAATTGTTCAAACAGCATGATTTTAATGAGTATAAATTTTTATTATGGAGCAAGAAATTTGGAGGACATTAGCACTTCGTTAGAATATAATGGTTGCCAATTGTACTTGTTACTGTAACTAAATTCAGCCTTTTCCGAATTATTTTTATGCTTGGAAAGGTCTGAAACCAAACAGTCTAATACTTTCCTTGAGTCTATTTTTAGAAAGAAAAGGAATTATTCATGTTGGAGGACATTTAAAGAATTCACATCTATTTGAGGATGAAAAAAATCTAATCATCATTTCTCAAACATTATATTTCTAATCTAATAATTAGGTATTATCATGAAACTTATTTTCACGAAGTTCCTGACTTTTGCTTTCTTTAATCAGACAGATACTGGATCATTGCTGCTAGATTAGAGGTTAGAAAACTGATAAAACAATGTGTTATCTGTTGTCGACATCGTGCTCAAGTTGCGAAACAAATTATAGCTTGGGAATCAGCAGTCAAGTCCATGAAGTATCATCTTCGAAAAGGAATTTGAGCAGCCTTGTTGACTTATGCAGAATTCCTCAACTTAATAACTCAGACTGAGGCTGGCTTGAATTCAAGACCTCTTGTTCAACAGTCAGATAACAAAACAGATTACGCTGGTCATTTTATGATTGGCTCTGCAATAACAACACTTCCGGGGGGAAATTATCTAGAATAATCAAAATCTCTAGTGGTCCGCTGGAAAATTAGACAAATGATCCTTAAGCATTTTTGGAAACGTTAAAATCAAGAATATTTATCGCAGTTACAGCAGAGGTATAAATGGAAAAAAATCCCAGGAAAATTTATCATTTAATAAATTAGTTTTAATCAAGTAAGAAAGCACTCTTCCTGTACAATAGAAATTGGGGAGAATAATTCGTGTTTATCCTGGAACTGATAACAAAGTTAGAGTGGTGGACATTTTGACGCATCACACGGCGAAATTGAGAATATTTCTAGAGCTCTACACTTAAGCCGTGAAGCATTATTGAACTATAATTTGGGACATTACTTTTTAATTTAAAAATTTCCTTATTTGCATTTTAATATATTGTATTATTAATATTAAATGTAGTATTTCAAATTCGTAACTGTCTTGAAGCCCATGCTTCAAGAGGGTCGGTACGTTTGTATTTGTTATTGTACCCGGTCGGCGCTCCTTGTAAATATATATAATTTGTTCAATATTTTCTCTTACCGTTTTTGAAAGTGGCAGTCTTGTTTTTGAGCTTTAGTTTATAAGCCACGCATTTGTATTCTACTTTGCAATAAATATTAATTTCAACAGTTCACTATATTTTGTTTTCATGCATACTTTTATATAGCCTCTTTAGCGTAAAGAAGATGAGTGATGTTTTATAGAGTTTATTTTATTTTATTTATTTTTTTCTTTTTTCTGTCAACAAAAGTCGCTAAAGTGACAAGGATTTTTTCTGATTAAGGAATTTTTTCTCACAAATGAACCGTACTTTATGAAGTTATTAATGACCTTTATTTGTACGATCTTTATTTCTGAGTATTAAAAATATATTCTTAGTAAGAAAACGGCTATCTCTTTTCAGTATACATTCTGCGCCATAAGTGGAATTTGGCAAATTGAACAAAGATGGGAATTTTTTGGGTTTCCCATTTGCGGCTGTTGTATATTATCTTTATTTTTTTATAAAAAATCTTTCGAATCTAATACTCTGTGAATATTAAAAACTTACAACGGTTTTTAGCTCTTAACTATCCTTTACACGAAAGAGATGTTATAAAATATAGTTTATCTTAATTTTCGAACCTTAAAATTAAAATTTTAAATGTTAATCTATTTCAATTAAAAATTATTTAAGAGGTCCTCTCTGGCAATTTAAAAAGGGAATTTATTCACAATGAAAATAAAGACATAAAAAAGAGAGGAACTTTAATTTAAAAAATTTATTTTATTAAATTTACTATAGTAAAATTATCAGAAAAATAATAAATATAATAAGATTATAACAAATATAATTATTTATTAAATCTTTAAATGATATTTGATCTTTCTTTCCTGCAATTTATAAATGTTGAGTACGAGAGTATTTTATTAATAATCAAACACTCGCGAGATTAAGGACTTTTTATTTAACAGGTCGTCAATTAGAGCTTTAGATATAAATCCCTCTTCTCTTCACTGATAATGATGGAGATGACTTAAAACTTTATTTCTTCGAACTTATGAATAAATATCAGAAGGCACTCCAAAACAAAAACTTTCCAATGCCATAAATTTTCGGAAAGCTGGGCTATTAACTCATTCGTTAAAAGATGGCATTTTCCCATTTCCTCCCGTCAAAAGTCGGGTAAAACTCCAATGGAAAAATCTTTCGAGCATGGAAGATAGCTTAAATTGACCCAAGAGGACGAAGAAGGATTGGCCCTAATACATTTGCGACTTTATCTGGCATTGTTCACACCGCACTCCAGAGTGTCCCCTGGTGTTCTAATTCCGGCCATTTTTTTCGCGCCCTAAAAAGAAGAGTCGTTTTGATGAACCCTCACCTGAGAAGCGATAATGCCCTCTAAGAATTAAAAAAGGGAAAGAGAAAAGAAGCCCATCCACAAACCCAGTTATAAATCACACTGGAATATGTGATTACAGTTCTTTTTAGTAGGGAAGTGCGCGAAACGCATTAGTACCGCTTGGAATATACTTACCTCTGAAGTTATAAACGAGCTTATTATTTTATATTTTGAAACACCCAAGCCGTCATAAACATTAGCTTATCGATTCCTTAATGAGCGCCACGGACTGGTCCACCTTTTAATGACGGGCGTCCATCATAACGTGGAAAAGCCGGTTGCCTTCGTGCATTGTCACAGAGACTATCCCGTTGGAGCTTATTAGTTCCGGCCGGCTGGCTTCTTCATTTACATGCTCTCCAAAAGTTGGAGATCTATTTATTAGAAGGGTGGAGGAGATCCACGGGATGGAGGAGGTGCCAGAGGAGAGGAGAAGAGCACCTCATTGGCATTGTTGTGGAACGGTGAGTTAACTGGGAAAAGGTTCACCGTTGCAGTTGATGATTTAAAGGAGCGATGTTGTTCGCGCAGTTGAACAAAAAACCGTTATTGCCTTCTTGGTCTTCGTTCCGGGAGAAATTGGGGGATCTTCTAGAACAAATGCTTCAGCTTATTTTCAGGTTTTGCGCATTTCAAGAGAGTGAGACCGCGCGGAAATTCCATTAGCTCAGTGGTCATGAATCTTGCTTAATTAACAATCAGAACAATAATCACGTGGACTTTTAAGCAAATCAAATGATTCGATTGTTGAAGCCAAGAATAATGAAATATTTTACCTCTTCAGTTCTTAAATACAAAATTCAAATTGATTTTAAATGACGTTTCTTTTAAAAAATCATGTAATTTTTAAAATCCTCAATTGTATTTGAGGGATTGAATTCATAGTTATTTATTGGATAATAAAAAATTAAAGTTTTTAAATGAAATTAAAAGAAATAAACCTTTTAACTTAAAAATATTTTAACTTGTCCACTTGAAGTAAGAATAAAAGAAAATAATTTAATTTAAAATAAAATTTGTGGAATAATATATAATTTAATTTGTAGGAAAGTTTTTATCAACAAAATAAAAAAAATGTATTACTTATAAAAAAATCGTATCTAATACAGTTAAAATATATGTATTAGATACGATACAAATATTTTAACTTGGAGCAGAATGCAACTAAAAATCATGTCAATAAAAGAATTAAAGTGATACTGACTTTCATTCTTTTATTGACATGATTGACTACAGTGATCCAGATTACAATAAGTTCAAATTCTGCAAATATATTCAAAAGAATAATACATAGATGCAATATGGAATATAAAACTTATATTATATTATATGGAATATAAACTTATATAAATTTAATTGTTTTCCTAAAAATTATTATTTTCTTATTTTAATAAATTTTTATTTTTATTATACTAATGATATATATCATTATTAATTCTTAATGATAATTAAGACATTCCTATATTTTCATTTTATAATTTTCATGCGTACATCTAAGTTATCTACAATGGTTTTCTGTTGTTACATTATTAACTGAATTTAATTAATTTTTGAATTAACATATTCATAACAACTACACGTTCCTTATCATTATTTGACTTATGATCAATACCCAGTATGAAGCTATAGTGCAATATTAATTTACATATTTTCTTTATTTTTCTAATAAAAACTCATAATCATCTAATAAAACTTTTACAATTTTTAACTCGTTAATCGTTGAAATGTTTGGAAAATCACAAATGAATGTTTAGAACAAATAAGAGAATTTGAACTTGCTATTGTCACTTCATTAAAAATTTCCCTATATCACCATCCTATGGTATTGAATTAATAAAGTTACTTAAAAAAAATTCATATTAGGAAAGAAATGAACAAGGTTCTAAGGTTATAAAAACATTTTATTACCTAATTAGCCGATGTATCATAAAGAAAATTATTTTTTTAAAAGGCAATGAAAAAAAATCATACCCAGTTTTTTTCCAGTTAAAACATTTCTTGAAATTTATTTGCAAATCATTCTTTTCAATATTTATTTCTAAACACAGAAATTGAAAAATTTTGTTTGTCTTATACATATTTGCTTATTTTCAGTAATTAAATGTACATAATTCTTCTATTAAATGAATTTGATAATTTATTGAAGTTCGTATTTATAAAAATATGTAGAAAATATTTTTTCATAATGAATATAAGAGAAAATTGCGTTAATTTTTAATATTACATTTTTTCTGTTATATTATATTATTTTATCGCTTTAATTCTTTTAAAAATAAACTTGCTAACTAAATTTTATTATTTCTGTTAGCTAAATAAATAGAAATAAGTTAAAATTTCTCATCAATGATATAACTGAAATGCAAATAAATTAATAAGTAATTTATAATGCTAAAATGAAATCTTTCAAATTCTCATTATAAACGTCTAAATCATTGTTTATAAATTTTTAACAGTGTGAAGTAAGGAAATATATAAATTACAAATAATATTAAATAAAATGAGTTTGATTTATATATATATTATTTTTTTCAATAAAATAATATTACATACTTAATTATAAAGTTTGGAACAAGAAGTAATAATTAGAAAATATCATTTAATTGAATTTAAATACCTTTTAGTGAAAATTATTATTATAGAAGATAATGTTATACATGAATTTATCCCCTTTATAGTTCAGAGTGTTCCATCTATTTCATTTCGAATTACGAAAAATTATAATGAATGAAAAAAATAATTAATAAATTGAAAAAAAAATTATGTATTTAAAAGCGTTTTCAAGGAAAGCTAACTTTAGTAAAAATGTATTGAAATTTGAGTTCAATGAATGAAAAAAGATGTCTTTTTCGTTCTCATTTGGTGAATAGCCCCTCAACACTCAAACTCTAGTTATTAGCAGATTGCATTTTCCACCGTCTAGCAGTGGACGTTGGCTGTACAACGATAACACTTCAACCACAAGGACCCCCTACTGGCTCAGAAGTCATTTGATTATCAGACTGGTGTTTTACGATGATTTTTTCCCGGTTGCTTTAATTTTTTCCCCAGCTCTTGCTTTTTATCCCTAGGTTTTGTAATGGGTTACGTATGTGATATGTAATGTGCATGCCTGGACGTGATAAGAACGAGGCTGTTTTGAAAAGCTCAGTCCCTGGCGGTTGTGAGAAATGCTCCAATGAGAGAAGAGATAAGATTGTTATAAGTTATATTTAGTTGTAAGGACCCTCGGGATTGGCTAAGAAAATCTGAATTACCGAGCATCAAAATGCACTGAGAAAAATATTGAAAGGTGGAGAGGGAGCACTTATGATTGGAAACTTTTTTTCTCTTGGTAATAAAATGAACAGGTGAAATATTTCACTTTTCCTGGTGTATTTCAAGAAGAAATTTTTGAAGGTGCCTTTTTTGAGTTGAAGCTCTTAAAGAGTGGCTAGCAAATTGCGGATTATTCAGTTTTATAGCTCTCTCTAGGTCCTACAGAATAAATGAAAATTTATTTGGTCTGAAGCACACCTGAAAAAGTATACTTCTTTTTCAGAAGATATTTTTAATATTGTTGAATTTGAATTTATAAAAGAAAATCTGCTTAATATTAAATTATTTATAAAATATATACTATTTTACAAACACAAATAACGATTTAGTGTATAAACATATATATATGAAATAGTTATATTTATTCTTTTTACATATGACTTGTATAAGGATTCTATCTAGAACATTTGACTGTAAATTTTATTTTTTGTTTTCTTAGACCAAATTGGCTGTTTCTGAATTTGTGTAAACATGTTTACAAAGAAAATGCAGTGACCTTTCAATGTATTACTAACAAAAATCAAGATAAGTGCTGAGTTTTACAGAATGAAAGATGCCAGTTTTGATCTCTATTGAATTAAGAGAAATACTGTTTTTCTGTTATCGGGTAGTTGTAACATGTATCCTCTGTTGGTAGTAGTTTTCCTAGTTAATAGACAATATTTAAGTGTCTCAAGAAATTGTTTGACATTTCCATTCCTTACTACAACATACATCTCAGCACACAATACAAATACATCTATCTTTTTCTTGTTGAAGTTCAATCCTCTATCCTGGTTAAACATAAGGAGATAGATGATGCGATGCATTTCTTCTTGAATTACTCAAGAAGATAATGTTTGAGAGTTTAACTTAACATTACTTTTCTAGCTATATGTGAATATAGTGCCAATGAAATGTATTTTTGGAAGACAATATGCTATAAAATTTCAAGTGCTTTAAATTAGCATTGAAGTATTGTTAGTCTATCCGCTATCGAATTCTGTCAATCTACTTTAACATTTTGTAACAATGGTAACAAGAGATATATTTAATAAACTTAAATATGATATCAGAATTAAGCTTTCATATTCCCTTTTAAAATTTAATTCTTATTTTCGACCTATGACAGAAAACAGTCTTCTCACAACTGATGAAGACTGCTGGAAAAATATTTGTAAATTCTGAAATTGCCAAAATTTTTACATTTGTTGTTTTATTGTAATTCATTAAAATATATAAGATAATCAAGCTTTTGAATTTGTTAAAACTGATATTTTTGAAATCCTCATTATCAACAAAGTTAAAATTATTTCCTTCTTCTTCATTTTCATGAAATTACAATCAAATTAATTCAAAATTATATCAAATTTATTTATATCCGAAAAGTTATCTATATTTTCAATTACTTTTTGAAAGCTTTTGCCATTTTTTGCACATATGATAAATTAGCTAAAATGCACATCGCATCAATCTCGCGTTAATTTTTTTTTTGAACTAAACAGTCTAACTTATTAAAAATGGAAGAAAAGAAATCAACATCTCAAAGCGAGAAGCCTTACCGACGAAATCCATTTGATGATATTTGAACATCCTCTGCATACTAGCTTTCAGAAGAACTTTTCATAGATAGTGGAATTCAGCTACTGCAAAAGTAGAAAACCAGAAAATTCCCAAGCAGCCATTCCAAATGCAAGCAGCCAGATGCAGAAACACACACTTATCTTTCGTTGTAGAATAGTGCTTGGGATAGAACTCATTACTTTTAAGTCTAATGAATGCTAGAGTACTAATTAGGGAAGGCAAGTCTTAGAATGCATAATTTTTCATGAAATTTGATTGAAACTGGAAGAAAATGTTTAATTTCTCATTAAAAATTTGCTATTATTGTCAAAGTTTAGACTCAAATCTATGTTTAAAATTTTTAAAAAATGCGGCATAAGCTGTATCTCATACAACATTTACTGCGTCTCATGCGTGCTATTACAAGATGTTGAAGAAATATTTTGCATGATACGCATGAATTATCTATTCACAGCGAAAAACTTGCATTTTTGCAAAAGATGTCTTTATTATTTTTTTAAATAGAAAAACTGAATAATTTTGAAAGATTTTAATTACAATCTGTAAGGAGTGAAGTATATGATAATTTGAAGAATAATGTGAGAAAATTTAGATTCAATTGAGTGTGCATAATTACAGTGGAAATAAAAAGAATTTTTTCAACTATCGTGTTAATTGAAAGGCAAAGTATAATAAGAACTTGCGAATTAAATAAACCATGAACCACGAAAGCACAATAATACATCAAACTTTTGCGTTATGTAGGGATTTTTATATTTTTGTTTTGTTTAAATAATGTCATTGTAACAAAGTTGAAATAAATGTATCATAGAAAAAACAAGCGCAAAGTTTGCATGTTTTACATTTCACTGCCTAATGAATGGTAATTTTTCATTTTTTTTAATGAATTACTGAGCATTTTGTGTATTTGGATATTATATTAGTTATATAGAAAGATTTCAGTGAGACACTGGGATACAAGAACACAATTACTTTCATCAATTACATAAAATGTGTTATTTCTGATCCCATCTGGTTTAGCAATGCTACACCAGATCCACGAGTCTCCCAATCGTCTCGAATTTAAGAAACAGCAAGGGATTTACACTGAAATACTCCGCAGTAAAATTCAGATTCAAAAGAAGGTGTTGGGGGATAACCTGGTGGATACCATATAAATAACGGTTAGAATGGAACTTATATTTGCCTTCAAATTTAAGACGAAGAAGATGGCCACTATCAAACTAAGAATAAATATATAAAAGGTAAGGGGGACAGCTTCTGGTGCCCAAGGCCTGGAGCACCCGAGGATAAAAGACTGACTTAGCAAAGTTGCCAGTTAGTGTTAGCTGGGAAAAATGGAGTGGCATTTACGCTTAACCAAGTTTTTGTCAATAAATATTTGTGTCCCAACCAAGAATAAAAAAATGTTTTTTTGCTTTACAACAGAACACCAATATATTAATTTTAATGATAATGGAGACATTTTTATTTGTTTTCCTTTTTTATCTATACATTTAGCTTGTACACAAAGGAAAATCATTTTCTGCTGAAAAAAAAGATAATGTTATTTCATTATCAATAAAATGTTCTTCAGCATGTGTTTTTGTGGAATATTCTAATTTAGAAAGTTTGAACAATAGAAGAAATTTGTCCGAGATTATGTTTTAATGAGGAATGAGAATAGTAGGTAATGAAATTCAGTGTTGTGATAACAATGATTTGATTTTACATTTCGTCTTGATATTTTTTTATAAATATACGTTTTATATACTTTAGAATATTATATGTTTTTCTCCCTGTTGAAATCGACTAATGTAATTCTGCTTTAAATTTTATTATTTTTATATGTAAGAAATTTAAGCTCAATTTGATTTAGACAATTAATAATTAATTTTTTTTACATTTTTGTCTTGCATCTTAATTTTCTCGATACAGTTTCGTTTTCACATGCTTGAAAATGTTACTGGAATCCGTAATTAATTTGGGAGTTGTCTTTTATAACAATAAAGTTAAAATAATAAGCGGATAATAAATTTAATAGAAAAATATTTCAGCATTTAAAATATTATCTATGAATATAAATTTTTAATAGTTGATTTCAATAAAGCTTTTTATTATCATTTATAATTAACGCGATTGGAAACAAATATTATTTTAAACAACATATATGAATGATTCTGAGACAGACTCAAAATAATGTTCCTTGAATCAGATTTAACTTTTAAAGTTGATTAAATTCAAAAATACGTTAATATGTATATAATATAATGATGATAAAATATGACAAAAACGAACTTTCAACATGACATGAATTTTAAATTAAATTTTAAATTAATTTTTTAATTACATACCATGATTGACAGTGTAATCTATATATTTTTGCAAAATAAAAAGTGTCCAAAAATGGTTTCGATTTTTTTCCATGTCGTTCAACGAAAAGGAAATATATCTCCAAACTACTCTCGATTTGCATTATTTTAATTACCACGAGAGGGAAATGGGTCGAAGCGAGTGAGACAACAATCATAAATAAATTGGATGTCTAATACGGTCATTTTATTCTTTCGCGTTGCCAGCTCGTGAACAAACTTTGAGAGGGGTGCCCGGCATAAGGTCATAACTGAAATGATCAGGTTTAAAAGTAACCAGCAGAGCTCTGGTTCGCGTTACAGCCATTCCGCTAATAAAAGACAGACATTACCTTTGTTTTATGTGGACACCCACAAACTTCTCCTTGATTTATGCAAGCTGTTGAACGAGACTATGAATAATCGTATTCCCCCACAAATAAATCCCCCACCCACTTTCGGTAATAACCCTTTCCCCCTACAAAACCCAATCGTAATGTAGTGTAGGTAAAAGTGCTAAAATGGAAGGGACAAAATTTACGATGCAGTCCGATAGATGGCGGGAGAAGCGAAACTCAACTATTCCCCGAGTTTCGACCGTTCCAAGCGAACAGAGCTATAAATGTGATTTTACGATATTAATTAAATGTTTTATGTTTCTCGCACCGGTTCCACGTCTGACTTTGCATTCGCTAATTGCTCCCGCTAATTATTCACCCTAACTTGAAGGCCTTGGCGACGTCGGCGTCTTCGTTGTTAAATATATTATCACAGCTATAAAGGAAGAACATACGGGACTAACAGATAATAAAAGGGAATGGAAAAGAGGAGTTAAAACGATGGCACAGAGAAAATCCCTCCTCTTCTTTTAAGACCCTTCCCACTTTTCCTTGTTGATAATGAAGGCGAAAACTCTTTTCCTTTCCACACAGTTTTACAAGAGGAATATTTATGTAGATAATCAACGTCCAGGTATAATTAAAACTATAAAATATCGAATGGAAAATATTTAAAGAGATATCATCCCGAGAACGTTACGATCAGTGGAATTCTGGGAATTCCTAACTAAAAGGGATCGATTAGTAGCCCTCTGTCTTAAGAACAGGGGAAACAAAGTTTTCGCATGTCGCCACTTTATAAATATTCTCTTTGCTTTGAGGGTTAAAACAGAAAAGCTTACTTTATCCCCTCTTCTCTCACGGAATGCGCTCTTAAGATTTTGTTTTCACTTGTAATTAGGCGAACTCGTAAATTATTTAGGTCTTTTCTTGGAAGCTTCGAAATCCCGTTCCAAAGAACGATTAAAAGACGGACCCCTTCTCACCCCCTACCCCCTCAGAAATAAACTCCTTTTCATTAGTCAAGTTTTTAATTGGAAATTTGCTTAAATGGATATCGGGCAGGAATTTTCAGCCCCCTGCCCGAATACCATTCATTTTTTACGATCTCGGATGCTACCCCGGATGCTCGGGTGTCCATCAATTTCTTTCTTCTTTTGCACCCAAACATCCCACCTTTTCCCGTGTACGGGAAGACAGATAAAAAGGGATTACATCTCACCCAGATCGAGTCTCTTTACGAATTAGCCTTCCTTAAGTTAATTTCTCGGCTACTACCTCCTTTCCCAGTGTAGCGAGGCATTAAGTTTGGATATTTCGCGTGCCCAAACGTGTTGCTGCCGTTGAGCTAATCACCCGGATTGCTGGCTGCAGGATATAAATCGTTATTTCTTCCAACAGATATGGCGTTATATAATTGCATTCGCCAAATCGTTCTGAGAATATTTTTATTCTTCCCTGTCTTTAAGGAACACTATTTTAATGCCCCAGTTAACAACAAACAAGAGATAACTGCTTGAAGAGTCTGTTGATTTAGGAGTTGAGTTCTGGTTGTGAAATTTACTTTTAACGACTTTTCTTAAGCAGAGACTATCGTATTAAATGAAGTGTGAAAATGTGATTCATAAGAATTTATAATAAAATTTTTATTGGTTTCTCCATTTTTTATTCAGTGGGTAACCTCAAAAGATATCATTTACCGAATGGAGGTGCTACTTGAGGTACAAACTATAATTAAACAATTTATCTGATGTTCAGTTATCTTGTGTTAATTTTAAAGAATAATTAAAGTAAAAATCGATATTTTAACGTACATACATGGAAAGTGAAAGCGTTGTGATACAAGCTAAAATAAGAATAATTAATATATAAGTTTTTAGCGCAGTGTGAAGAATTCTGCAAAGTGAAGCTTTCTATTTTCAAACCTACTAAGAGCTTGGGAATGTTCTTACAATTTTCTTGCTTTTAAAAAGGTTAAAGGAAAAAAAAAACGATAATATAAGTCTCTAAGATTTTGGAAAATAAATAAAACAAGAAAACAAATATTTAAAGATTTTTATTTTTGAAAATACTATTTCAATTCCTAAAAAATGTCTAAAAGCTGCTATATTATTATAGGAATTAATTTATTTATATTCAGTTTTATACTATCACAAAAAATTCTAAAGTAAAACAAAATGACAAAATTTTCAGCTAATAGTAAATATAATCTTTTTAACAATAGTTCTATTAGTTGTGATACAAAAAAATCTCAACGTATCTGAAAATGTTTAGTAATATATCAATCGTAGCTTTTTTTTACTTAAAATGTTTTCGCCATTAAATGAAATGATTATTTCATGCACTCAAATTGTAATTTAACACACACGCTCTTTATTTTAAAATCACTTATATGTTGTTAATTTTTGCTATGTTATTTTATTAATGTATATGCTATGATAAGTGTATAGTAACCCTTCAAGAGATTTAATTAAACAAAAAAATAATCTTGAATTATTTTTGAGATGTGCCTGATTTCGTGTTTGGAATGGAAACCTGTTTATTATTTACTATAAAAATATGAATAGTTCTGTGGTCTAAAATAGTTGTTCTCAAACTTTTTCTCATATAAACTTTTTTAAAAGAATGATTTTCCGTTTAGATCTTCTATCACATTTCTTTATAATACACAGTACAATTTATAATTATAATGCGCAAACAACACTTAAAGGAAACAGATTAAATGAAAATATGAACAAAAAATCAGAAAAAGTAGATAATTTTATTTTTGTTTTACCTTTCTCTCTTTTAAATATTTCTCTTTAACAATTGTTCTTTAATATTTTCTTTTTTAATTTCGTAAATATATATACATGATTCCAGAAGCATAAATAACAAGCGACTACTAGAGATCACATTAATTCTGTATAGAAGGGGATTTCAAACGACTTCCAAACAACCAAAAATAATTTAGCCAACAAAAATTTGAAAAAAATATTGCTAAAAAGAAAAGCAAAACTAATATTATTTATTTTTTTTTAATCATTGAGAAGACCATTTTGTTGTTCTTGTGAAATTAAAGTGATTTTTAGCAGTTCTACCAAGAGTTGGTTTACAAAATTAAAAAGCGAACCGGCATTGGATATGTACAAAAGAGTCATAACATTTAAGTTTCGATGCATGAATCGTTCCATCTTACATAAATCAGTAATTATTAATATTAAAATAGTTATTATTATATAATAATAAAATCTGTGAAATTACTACTTATCTATATTATATAATAATAAAATCTGTGAATTTAATTATTAAAAAAATAAATTTTTAAGCAAAAAATTTACCATCGACAACTTACAGATTTCCTCAAATATTATACATACTTTTTCAAGATTCATTGACTTTCAAAGGCTAACCTGGATTTAGTATGGAATCCTTGATTTAAAGGCTATGACGTAGTGGAAAGCCTATGTATAATTAACAGAGTCGAAAGCTGGTGTGAGAGATTCAAACATTCTGCGCATCTTTTTCTTCCTGTAAGAGTATGCCGATAGCGGGCCATCATCACATGTCTCAATAAATAAAAACAGGAATTCTCCCAAACCCTATCTTGACAAGCATGGGAGCAGAAAGCAGAAGCACATCATTCACTTCCACTTTTTAAACATTAATCTGAGATTGGGCTCTAGACTTTCCAATCCAAAGAAATTTGTCTAATATTCAGGTCAGGATAAACTCTCACAGTTTAGAGAACATCATTTTACTTGACAAAGGGTGACACTAAAGTCGCTTTTAACAAGAACTTTATAAGTTTTGGTTGATTTTCGCTTCCTGTTGCCCGAAAATAACTTATGTCCTTCCAGTTGCCAAAGTTTGTTATATAATGTGGTAATTAGTTGATATTAATGAAGTTGGTTGTGTAGTTGAAATGCAAAGGAAGTTTCATCAAACAAATAGCTCGTTTTGGTGTTTGTGTGTTTTTTGTGGAAATATAACCTTTCATCCTTAACCTCTTAAAGCGCAAGTTTTTTTGGGTAAAACATAAAAAAAATAATCAATGTGTCTCATCTGTATTAAATAAGTTTAATTATAATCTAGTCAAGCAATTTTTACTGGAATGTATCTCAGTCGGGCATTAGAAATAAAATAATGCGAGATTGAAAAGCGCCCCTGTGAGACCCTGGCAAATGCGTTAAGGGGTTAAAAAATCTTATGATTTTTGTCCTGCTTCTGATTAAGGATTTGCCTATATTGTTGAGACAGGCATTAGTTTTCATTCATCAAATGTAAAGTTTTGAAGCTTATTGCGATTAAATCTGAACTCGACATTTTTAACCCCTTTCGGTAAATTGACGAGTCTAGCTCCTCATTGGTTTTTAATGCCATATCGTACAATGACGAGCTACACTCGCCATGCATACTATTGAATATGATATTTAATTTAGTTTAAAATTTCTAGTGTATTCAATTTGGCAACACCTTTTTTACTTGTGGAAATACCACAGATCCTATCACATATTTCTTACCGTTAGAATTTCTTGGTACAAGTCACGACCGAATTCTTGTTAGTCTGTAAGATTTCATACTTGTAAAAATTTAGTGTGAGCAACAGTCAATATATATTTCTATAAAAGAAAAACATGTTGTATAGTAAATACCATAATGGATAAGAGTTTTGCAGACTATGAAGGTCAAGGTGATTGGAGTGATTATGAAGAATCAGAAAAAATAAGTGTACACGTACCTGATACAGATAATGATAGCAAAATATTACCAAGGAAGCGAAAACGTGCTAGGCGACTAATAAGTGATGATGATAGTGAACCTTCTGGGATCGTAGACACATCATCGGAAGAATGGTGTTAGAAGGAAATAGATAATGTGCCTGAAGTAAGAAAATTTACAGGAATACCTGGTGTAAACCTTCTGACTATGCAAAAACTAGGTGTTAATCCAAGCCATTAGAGGTTTTTGAAGAAGTATTGAATGTGAACTTTTAGGAATTATTATAAATAGAAACTAACAGGTATGGTAAAAATTAAATGGTTATTTCATGCACAATTTTTCATTATTAAATCGCACCGGAAGAGGTTAATCATTATATTTCTCACATTAAATCTTAGATATCTGTATAACATGTTATTGTTGATACTTAACTTCTAAAAGATTGATAATTTAGCTTTATTTCTTTTGAATAATTACCATGATGACCCACTGCTACCATGACACTTTAAAGCAATTGTTTATTTTTAAAATGGAATTGTTGCGTTTATCAAGCACATGAACAATAATAATATTGCCATTGTCATTAATGTTGCTGCTCCAAAACAGCTTTACATTTGCTTTAAAAATTTAACTTATACAGGCTTGATATGAACATAAACAATGAGGAAAATGAACATAAGCAGTAAAAAAATTCTGAATAAACAAAATTACATAATTTTGATAAAAATATTTTATTCCTTTTGGCTGATTACCATGATGATCAACGTTAAATTTAAAATATATATACTTATGATAATTTTTCTTCCTCGTGTAAATAAATTCTGGTGTAAAAGTTATTTAATTAGATAAATTCTTTTAATAGGTATACAATAGTTTTAATAGCATTACGTTTTTAAGATACTATTTTTTTTAATTATTAGTGTTTGCTTCTAAACTTGGTTTTAAATATATTTGTGGGATTAAGAATAAGAATTAATAGTAAATGATCGCAAGTTTCAATGTTAATATTATGAAACACTGGACCTTAATAAATATTTTTTATGCATTCCAATTTATTAAGAGAATGCATTTTCACAATGATGTTCTGAGATCACAGTTCATTATGAAGTATTTTGTATTTAATCACTGTAAATTAAAAGAAAATGTGAATTTAAATTTGTGTTTCATGAATATGATATTAAACAAAGTTTAATGATTATTAATTATGAATAAATGTTTAATTGTTATTAGGAACAATGAATCATAGCTTCGCAGAACAATTTTGAATGATAATTATGAAACTAGTCTTGTTTGAATTTTGAACTAAAACATTTTATAACACTAAATATCTAACTAAAACATGATATTTTATCACAGATTCAAAATATTTGAATAAAAAGAAATGTATTAAGATTTTCATTTATAAACTCAAATAGTTTTCAACATTCATGGATTTAAATTCTCAATTTAATATTTCAATGAAAATCTGAAATTCAGTCTTTAAATTCCAATCTGAATGTGTTCATTAATTAGTTTTTACGACGTGCCTTTTTATTTTGCTTTTATTAGAATTCTTTATAATGTTGCTTATTAAATTAAACTCAGCACTATATTATGCAGTCAAATGACTCAATACAAAATAAAATATAAAATAATATATATAAAATAAAAAAATACGAACTTTTAATAGTAAAGAGGAAAATTTACTCGTTACAGCTTGTTTTTTAAAAAAAGATAAGAACTAGTAATAGTTGTGCATTAGATAATTAATATATCAGTATACTGCGTATTTTATGATTTGCATATTTTATACTTTGTATTTTTTTTTAAACAAAACATACTATAAGAAATAAAAATAATTAAAAAAGAGCTTGTCTTGCAGAAAATTTCAAAAATAATAAAATGTTTATTTTAGAAACATGAATATATAAACAGCATGAGAAAATAAGAAAGCGTACTTCGCGTAAACTAGAATAACTTTGGAACCCAATAATTTGTTTTATGATCTGCATATAATTTAAAATTCGTGAAATATAACTTAAATTTTAGAATGATTTTAATGATTTGTATAGAAAAGAAATAGTTAGGTTATTACAAGAATAGATTGATTTCGAATAAGGCAATTTTCTCAACCATTGGATTTTATTTAGAAAAATTATATATATTATTGAAAGTATACACAGTAAAATGAACGCTGAAAAGAAAATTTATCAATCAAATACTTGCTTAGAGTTTATAAATAACAAAATATTTTTCATTAAAATAATCAAAAAAATTACAAAATATTAATATATTATAAGCAAAATGATGATACTGCGTTTTACTAAAATAAAAACTCTAATGATACAAAACTTCTAAAGTAGAAAAATAATTCAAACATGACTTAATAAATAGAAATGCTATACTCTAAGTCCTAATTTTTAAACAACTTGATCCAAAATTTCTCAATCACTTATTCATTTTTTCTCTTAAATTTTTAAATTGTTGAGAAAAAAAAACACATTTTGTAAAATTAATAGTATCGTACTTTCTTAGACAGAAAAAGTTTTATATTATATTCACTAAATACTACAAATTTATAACTATACATTTCATTCAGTTCAATGAGATTATTTGAATATTTATATATTTCGGGGTGTTTTGGTTTCTAAATTTTCGTGTATTTTAATTTTTTAATAATTTACTAACACATTTCTCTTTAAATTTGTATAAGAATTATTTTAAACACTTTTATATTCTATATTCTTGTTTTAATCTTTTACAAAGTGTATTAAAAATATTCATTGAAAAACACCATTACTTTACAGTTAATCATTTTTTATCGATATTTCACAATAAAATTCTCAGATTTTCTTATTTTATTTCAATTATTTTTTAGTTTTTCAATTATATGCCCTCATTCATACTTTTCTATCTAGAAACTAAATACATAATTTACTAACATTAAACATATACATAATAACATTAAACATTGATAAATGAATAAGTTTCTAGAAAAGAAGAAAAACATTTTTTGAAAATATTGGTTACAGTAAAAATATAAAAAATTTACTAGAAAAAAATTAAAATCTTTGAGCCCTTGTGTGCTTTTAGAGGAATATGAATTAAGATACTATCACAAAATACGAAGTACAGACATTTTGATGTATACATACAAGAGTGGATATATATATATATATATATATATATATAGACAGACAGACAGACGATTGGATGAATGAATGGATGCGTATTTGGTTATTCTCCAAAAGGATTTTATTAAAAAACTAAGAATTTATGAAAATTAGCAAGAAACTAAGAATTAATTAGAGGCAGTCTTAAAAACTAGAAAATTAGATTATCTTAGAGTTTCTTTCTAAAAAAGTAAAAATTCTATTCAGTCTATTTAGATCTTATTCTTGAATTATTAAAAGTATAAATAAACGTTTTAAATATTTTATTATAGAAACGAAATGTATGATTATTATAAACTAAGAAATCTTAAATGTAATCATGAAGATAAGAGAGATGTTTTAGGAAAACGGACTAAACCGAAAAAATAAAATTATCAATCCAAAGTGGTTGTAACATTTTGAATAAACAGGAAATTTTCAAATTTCATAACAGATAAAATAAACAGTTTGATGATGTTAAAATGTTTTTGAAATTAAATTAATAACTTTGTTACAAACTTAAGGAATTTAAATTCAAATATACAAAAGTTATGACATTTAAATTTAAAAGTATTGAAAAACAGCAAAAAGAAAATTCAGCAAGAAAACAGCAAGAAGATTTAATTTTAAAAAAAAACTAGAAAAAAATCTAGGAATAAAATTTATAATAAAAATGAGTTTAAATTCCTCTCGGGGTAAATTTGAGAAAAGAATAAATACAATTATCTCGAATGTCAAGTGATATAGATCAAGTTTGTATAACGTTATTTAATTCTAAAAATAAAGATTTAAATATAATATTTTTGGATGATTACTGAGTAGTGATGAATATGCTAAATACAATTTTCACCACATACTTATTGCAGTATTTTACGAGAAAACAACATGAAAATTTTTTTTATGAAATGATGGAAAATTTAAAGAAAAATTATATATAGATAGTACATTTTCCGTTAATGAAAAAATTATTAATAATATTATATTAATATATAACAAAGCATATACACTACAGGCCTTTAAAATTGGTACACCAGAAAGAAATGCAGATAACAAAATGATATTTATTGGACAAATATATTATACTAGAAATAACAAGTGATTAAATTTTCAAAAAATTTGGCTGGATAGATCTTGAGAAATTAGTACCCAGAACAACAACCTCTGGCAGTAATAACAGCAGTTATACGCATGGGCATTGAGTCAGAGATTGGATTGCATGTACAGATACAGATACCCATGCAGCTTCAACACGATGCCACAGTTCATCAACCGTAGTGACTGGTGTTTGGTGACGAGCCAGTCGCTCGGCAACCATTGAGCAGACGTTTTCTATTGGTGAAAGATCCGGAGAACGTTCTGGCCAGGGCAACAGCCGAACATGTTCCGTATCAAGGAAGGTCCATACAATACCGGCAACATGCGGTCGGGCATTATCCTGCTGAAACGTAGGTTTTCGCAGGGCTCGAATAAAGGGTAGAGCCACGGGTCGCAACACACCAGAAATGTAACGTGCACTGTTCAAAGCACCGTCAATGAGAACAAGAGGTGACCGAGACGTGTATCAAATGGCACCCCATACCATCACGCCAGGTGATGGGCCAGTATGACGATGACGAATGCATGCTGCCAGTGTGCGTTCACCACGATGCCGCCAAACACAGATGCGACCATTATGATGCTGTACACAGAACCTGGATTCATCTGAAAAGATGATGTCTCGCCATTCGTGCGCCCAGGTTCGTCGTTGATCACACCATTGAAGGCGCTCTTGTCTATGATGCAGCGTCAAGGGAAGCCGCAGACATGGTCCCCGAGCTGAGAGTCCATGCTGCTGCAAACGTCGTCGAACTGTTCGTGCAGACACTTGTCTTCCAAACGACCCCGTTTCTTGATGAATCGTGCAACCCCTCACGGTTCGTGACGTGGTTGCACGATTCATTACGGTCATGCGGATAATATGCCTGTCTTCTCGGCTGCTAGTGATAGGTGGCCGTTGAGATCCCGCATGGCGTTCCGTATTACCGTCCTGAACCCATCGATTCCATATTCTGCTAACAGTCATTGGATCTCGACCGACGCGAGCAGCAATACTGCGATAAGATAAACCGCAATCCCGGTACGCTACAATTCGACCTTTATCAAAGTCAGAAACGTGCTGGTACGCATTTCGCCTTCTTACACGAGGCATCACAACAACTTTTCACCAGGCAACAATGTTTAAACGCAATTTGTGTATGAGAAACCGGCTGAACAATTTCCTCATTTAAACACAATGTAGGTGCCGCTACTGGCGCCTGCTTTGCCTGAATGCGCTGAAAAGGTAATCATTTGCATATCACAGCACCTTTTTCCTTTCGCATAAATTTCCCGTCTGTAGCATGTCGCCTTCTTGGTGTAGCAAGTTTAATGGCCAGTAGTGTATATATAAATTTGAGAAAAGTTTTGAAAATGAAACAATTAAACTACACGTATTTTTCAGGACAAATAAAGTAATATAATGTAGAGTTTTTATATGAGTTAAAAAAAACAAAACAATTTAGTAATTAATATTTTAAAGTAGCAATGAAATAAAAATAAAATGAATATATAAATGAATAACGAAGTAAATTAGTTAAATTTCATGTTAACACACACACACACTTTTATACGTTATACAAACTAGAAAAAAAAATGAGTTCTATATTTACCATTTATCAGTTCAAATACAAATTTAAGACTTTTGTACTATTTTTTCTAAAAAGTATTTACTTTTTATTCGATATTCTTTTAACTGGCAGATTAAAATTTTACTGAAATGCTAAAAATCAAAGATTAAAATCATTTTAACTATCACTTTTTCATAAATAATTGGTCTTAAAAGTGATCACTCATATAATATGATAGACGTTCCATATTAAGAAATTAAATATTTTTAAAAATTATCTAAGCAGACAGTTTAATTATAAAGTTTATACAAAATTCATTTTAGAAATAAAAGCAAAAATCGTTCTGTTTATTATGCATAAATTAACATACAAGATTATTTGATCTGTGGCAATAAATAAATGCATCCAAGAATAATTTAGGAATTCAAAAGAAATTCGGATATTGCATGGTATCTGCGTAAATTTATACTATACATCCGGATATTTTTTATTACTTTATTATCTAATAGCAACAAAACAAACGTTAATTTCAATAGGCTATATATCTTTTCTTGAAAACAATGTAATTAATAGTCGCTTAAAGAGTTGCAAATTTTCTTAAGTTACAGATATCTTACAATGTAGCCTGAATTTTAACATGCAATTAATTAATTACATGGTATTCTGAGATAACTGAAGCTGTGTGTTGCATTGTCATCTACACTCACCTGATAATATGTTTAATGGAGGAGTATTAGTGTGTGTGTGATCTTGCGCGAATAGAGTAAGGAAGAATATTATATCCTTGCAAACATTTTGCGAATGCCATGCTATATTTACCCGAAAATTTTCTTCCTGATATTGACAGTTCTTGAATTTGATAACTTAAGCAATCAATGTATCTTATAGCCCGATAAAAAGATGATCATTTGTATCAACAGTTTATTTCCAGACTGTTATAGTTTCAATACAATCTGAAATAAACGATGGATAAAATTGTTAATTTTGCTGTTCC
>JAPDSC010045472.1:77296-101067 GCA_026290005.1 Latrodectus geometricus
AATAATTCCTTATTAAATACAAATCTTTTAAGACTACTAACTAAAATATCAATTAATAAATTTCCACGGAGTATGAATACTACAGCAAGTTAATTTTGTGTGTGACCATAGGATTAAATAAGAATATTATCCAAGGAATCTAAACATAAACATAAATTTAATAAATTTTTCAAAATAAGGAAATTCAAACTTAGATTTGAGTAGATGTTTTACAGTTTATAAACCATTTCCTTTCATCATATTTTCAAATTGGAAATCGTTTACTTTTTTTTAAAGCATCAATTAAGTATCTTCGATTTGAGACTTATATATATTATAATGACTATCTAAATTTAAGATCTAAACAATTAAATCTGTGATTAAATTTGAGAAATCAAGGCAAAGGGCTTTTTCACTATTGGAATATAAAAATGCAGACTTAGCCATATACAGTCGCAATGAGGTTTCTATCTTTTAAACTAGGTGATTTCAGCTTAGAGAGTTATTTCAACGCCTGGTTACAGGTTACTTTGTATCTTCCAGAGACATATTAATTTTTTAAATAGATGAAATAAACTTACTTCATATTGTATCTTCTTTTGAGTTTTGAAAGAATAATTGCCACTAAAATTGAAAAAATGAACAGTTAACCAAACTATTTAAGAGAACATTCAATTCAAGAATGAATTACAGATTTCTGTGTAAAAATATATAAACATAGATCTTTATTGTCAAAATAGAAGCTAATTATGTTTACTCTCATAAAAATATGAATATGTGACTTTCATGTAAATTGAAATCTATACTATATTATTACATTACATAAATCCATTCATTATTTATGTATTTAAATACAATTCAACAAGAAGATTCACACAGATGTGACGCCAAAGTGTCAGTACGTTAGCTTTTAGTTCAACAGTTCATGGGTTCAAATCCCACCTAGGGTTTAGATTTTGTTAGTGGTTTGAAATCCATTTATAGGTCCCGATCTATTTCGTTTTAGTGTGCAAATATGACCGTTGAGCATCAAACAAACCAAAACTTAAATAAGAAATTTGAATAACTAAAATTTCACAAAAGCATTTGTTGGATTTAAATCTCAAATTTGATTTCAACGAATTGAAAAATCAAATTTGGCTAACGGGAACATTAACGTTATCTACTAAAATCGTCCATGTGAGCTATTAGTAGTTTGAGATCGACATTTTGACGATTACTACGCAAGTCATTTACATCGTATAGGTATATAATTCCTTTTTAAATGTAAGAATAAAGAATTATTCTGTAATGAATCTGTTATTATATTAGGATGTGAATGCAGCTTTTTATGTAACAACATCTCTGAAAATTAATAATGCTTATTTTCTTAAACAGAGGGTGAATAATTGAAAATCTTGGTAAATAGATTTATTAGGAATATTTTTAATGAATCAGCTTCTACACATATTTACAAAATTGAAAAGCAACATAATAAAAGAATGATAACTTTTCTTTTCATTTGAGGTTGATTCATATTCAGAAATTGAAAAAGGATTATTTGTCTGATAGGAACTATAATTTCTAAATTGTAGAACTATATTTTCCTCTGCAGTTGTGGTAAAAAGTTTAGTTTTTTAAACTAAGCTGACGATCTCATCAATTAATCATGGTTTTCAAATTACTGAATATTACCTTCGAATGCAGCACTGAAAATATTTCGAAGTAACCCTTCATATTACTATAACATCTAATATGATGAAAAAACACGAATACAAATTTAACTACATTCTTTTGATTCAAATGATTTAATAATTTTAAATGCCACGTAGCACCACACATAGATATTAGTTCTCATTTGAACAATAAAACTAAGCAGTACTTAATGCACGCAGAATTCGGGAAAGTAATCTATGTTATTCGTTCTTAATTTTGTTAAAAGTTTAGTGGCGGAAACTAAAAATTCGTAAGAAATATTTTTTAACTAAATAGAATAATATGCTAAGGAAATATATGTGAACTAAATATTGTGCAATTTAATGTTCCTCTGCTATAATGTTCAAATCTTTTCTCCTAATTTGTGTTCAAATATATGGGTATAACATAAGAATTCAGCTGTTGATTGGTACAATCCAAGGTTTCCCACAACTAAGGTGTACTTTAATTTTGAAATGGCGCTTATAGCATTTACCAGTTGAGACAAAAGAGGAATTGTTCCTCCGGATAGCTGTTCTTGGACAACTAAACAGTCCCTCAAGTCGTAAGGAGAGTAAGACCTCAGTCCCAGCAGAGGAAATGGTTGCCATCCGAAAGGCTTGTTGATTCCGCTAGACTGTTAAATTACATTCGCGTAATAAAACACAAAGCAAACTCAGAGGGTGCAATTACACACGTTTTTACGAGTCGTCTAAATCGTTCTGTCGCGTATCCTTTTATCGGGGGCACTATCTGTGGCTAAATTAAAGCGACCCGTTCCAATGACGATAAATGTGATGACGAGAAGTGATCACGTGATGACCTAAGCTGTGGTAGAGGGGTGAAGAGAAAAGTAATTAACCACTGTAATATAAACTTATCTGTCTCACTCTATCTCTGGACGTATAACGCCTCACTGCTCGTACCATTTTTACACGTCCAGAGAAATTATGGGACGGAAAAGACGTTTTATTACTCGTCGCATTCATTTCACAAAATGTCGCTGATTTATTAAAATGACGCATTTCGAATTATTTCGAGCATTAATTACTGTGGTTCCTCATAGTTCTTTTAGTTTTATTTTCTTTTTGAAAAGTTTTCTTACTTGGTGCAGGTGATAAGTGATAATATTAAGTGAACTGAAATGATAAAATTATCTCTGACGTCAGTGCATTTAACTTTCATTTAACATTTGAGAGATAAACTATAAAATTCCTCGAAATAAAGTTAATTTCTTTTTATTTATTACTATTTTTAATACTAATTACTATTTTTAATCTTGTTCCAAAAATGGATTAAGTGGAAAAATGGATTTTAAAAGTCATGTTAATGATAGTTGCTAACAGCTATCAATTTAAAATAAAGTTTTTAAACTAAATATGATTTTCTTTTATTTTTTATTTATTTATTTTTTATTTATTTATTTTTTTTTTTACGTTTCATCCAATCTTGGGCGAATATACCCCAGTTTTCAAGATAACGTGAACTGTTAAAAAATTAAAAAAGTTATAACAAATTTAAAAAGATATGAAAACGTACAGTTTTAAAATTTATTAATTATCTAAGAGACAATATGTTAAATTTCTCATTATTTCAATCTTGCTAAATATATGATATGTCACTGAAAACCGAAAAAAGAAATCTAAGAATGAAAATTTATAACTATTGAAAAGGATTAATTCTAAATAGAATTTTAATTGAGTAATTGAATATCTAATCATTACCTTCATTTTCGACTATTATTTAAACTTTTTCTTAAAATATGAGAATAGAATTTAAAGAGAATTTTAGCTCAAGTTTTAGTATTTGTGATAACGCGATCAAATGCTCGAATAAGAAAGATGAATTATTTAATAAGTTAAGGATTTTAAAAAATAACTAACAGTATATATTCACAATGATGAATTTCTAGATTCAATGTAAGCTAGGATTCAATGTTCCTTTCTTATTTCTCCTTATTTTGCAAAGCAAAGTCTAAAATTTCATAAATTTATTTAAAATTTTATAATATATTTTAAAATAGTACAGTTACCATTGGCTAAACGAATTTATAAAAGTTTGAATTTTCTGTCACTTGCAATGGAGGAATCTTAACTTTTAAGTTTTACACAAATGTAAACTGTAAATATCTTTTGGGAAATTATTTGGTAAATGAGTATCTTCTACTTTGAAATTGTAATAAAAAGTAAATTAAGTATTAACAAACATTTTGTTTTTTTATGATCTTTAGAGTACTATAACCATTAGACTTCAGACTATTATGACCATTAGATTTAGTTATTATTTTATGATTGGAGAAACGTAGGACAATTAAATATCAATAAACGTTGCAACAATTTGTAAGAAATAATGAGATTTATGATATTGGTTGTGTTCACATTCTTATATCATTGTTAAAAGAAATAATACCGATTTAAAAATGATGGAAAATGAATGGTTCACTCTCAAATTCTACTCATGGTAATTATATACGATTTGAAAGAATATATTGAGATAATACTTTGAGAATAAAATTTCTTAGAAATGCACTTGTTAAGGAAGTCAAATCAATATGAAAACATTTATATAAATTTTTAAAGTTTCGTTTGAGCAGTATAGGATTAAGCAAAAAATAAATAAATACAAAAAAAGTAGTTCCTGAAATATATGCAAGAAATATATTTATCTCTATGAAATCAAATTTTAGCGGAATTTTTATTTTGTATGTTACATTAAAAAATGTAGCTGTATCATTAAGCATTGTTAATTAACTATTTCGGAACACAAATTTTCTTCATCATGTTTAATGAAATATGCTTCTATAAAATATATTCTAAATTTTACCAAAATACTTTAATTATTACAGATTAAATTATATAAACTATTAAAATTATATGTAAAAGAAATAATTTTCTAAAAATTTTATCTAAATTACGAATATGATATATATTTGGGTAATCAAATTGTGTGATATTCTCGTAACTAAGCATTGAATAAGTTTAATGGTTAAGTGAGAATGCTTTAGTACAGAAAAATAATAATATAAAAATAATAAGATAAATTATTAATTGAAACAAACTATACACTATTGGTCAGAAGATTACTAAAATTATACTATCATTGTAATTCGTATACATGTAATATGCAAGAAAATTTCTGGAAGAATCAATACACGATTTAAATTTTATGCACATTACCTACGAAGAAAATGTAATTCATTATTGAATATTTGTACACGCCAGCTGCTCTATCATAAAATAGCTAGAAATGAATTGAGAATGTGTTCACACTGAGTGAAACTAAAAAGGAAAATTAAATGAGACTATAAATTGGGTTTAAATTAATGTAATATGATTATTTACATGGTTTTTCTAAAAAAATTTCTCAAATTGCAATTAATATCTTATTAAGAACAGTTACTTTACAATCTACAATTTAAAAAAAAATATGGGCTAATGGATATAACAAAAGGTTAATAAATAACAAGTTCCGACATCGCAATTTCGGATGAATTTAAAATATTTCACATTTGCATTTAAGTTTTTATTTTTAACTCTTTCAGAAAAGACATCAAATAAAAGTCAAACCGAAACGTCAAGACCTTTTCCTTTACAAAAAGAAAATAAAAAAAAATGGAGAAAGCTAGTGGGAAAAAATAGTCTTTCCCTTTGGAGTGAATTTAATAAAAGGAAAATGTTTCAAGCGGCGTAATTTGATAAATAAATAACACCAGAAACTGTAGAACGACTATTTCACTAAAAGAGTTGCAGACAGAGACGAATCGAGAGTCGAAATTGAGAATAAATATAAACGGCTTCTTCGCCAAAGACAATTTGTTCATATTTATTCGCCAAAGCTGAGATGGAAAGGGGGAAAAAATACAGCGACGCGCCTTTTGCGACGTGTCAACACGAGTTTAAAATATATTTCTTTTTGTTTCTTTTCCAAATGACAAGATTTGTGGAAATAATTACCAACGGTGCAGATATGTGTATAAATAAAAAATAATCGTCGAAAAGACTTTTTCAGTCTTGTCAAAACAAGTCATAACAAATGGTACAGAAGTCCTTTTGATTTTTATGCTGTTTGTCCAGGAAGTGACAAGAAAAAATGCATTTTGAATAAGAAAGATTATCAAACATTCTTTATTCCATTAGGAAGAGCTTTGTGGAATTGGAAATGCTAAAAGATGCATTAAAAATAACCAGAAAAGAACATTTTGATAAGATTAAATATGAGTACTTTAACAAACGTTGCTTATTTTCTTCCTTTCATTTTTTATTCAGTTATATTCATTGCGTCTTGGTTTGTAATTGGATGTAAAATAAATGGTTTTTACTCTTTTGTTTTTTCTTTCAAACAGTAAATTTTTGCAAATCATGTGAATGATGGCTTTATTCGAAAAGCTTGACTAAAGTAAAGAAAAAAAAATTAAATATTTTTCCCATTTTTTTGTGTTTTACCTTTATAATAAATGAAGATTTTTTTTTTTTACTAATTGAATTTCTTTAAAATATAAATGTGATTTAATAAATTTAATTGCTTTAGGAATGTAAATAACTATAATTCATAAAAACAGTATACAAATAAATTATTTTTTTAAATCGGTTGAAATTAAATTTATTTTGTGCTAAGTTAATTGTAAATTTCCTTAATTTAAGAATGATTCAATTAAAATGCGAATATTTAAAAAAAGCTAAAAAAAAAAAATAGCATTTGCTAAATGAATGAGCAACATATTTAAGAAAAGGAAAGAAAATTTATTATAAACATATTATTAAATTAAAAAGAATTATCTGAAAATTTTACATAAGACGTTAAGGAAATATCATACAATAAAAGAAAAAAATTGCATAAGATTAATATTAAGATTTAAAATATCATAAAATGAAATCTACAAAATTTTTACACAAATATATCTGACTTTTCTATTATATTTTTTCTTTTTTTTCTCTCTTTTTCGAAATATATCCAATAGTAATAAAACTGAGTGATAAATTTCAATTAATTTTGAGCACCAAATATTTTATCGTTTACAACATTTACATGATACTTCTTTCAAAAAACTATTGTGTGATTAAACTTCTATGTTTTTTTAAATAATTTAAAGATAATATATGAATAAAAATAATTGATAAATGTAAAATTTAAGAATAGAATTAATTTTGTCTTTTTAGTTTAAAATTTGAAGAAGGCCTTAAGATACTGAGCTCTCAAAATATTTCACATTAGTTTTTCACAACTTATATTGAACAAGATAACAAGTGATCAATTTTTATTTTACTAAAACAAGCAAATTCGTTTTAATATAATAATAATAATTTATATTAAAAATTTTTCTAATTTATTTATCTAAATAATGAACCAACAAAACACTTAAAAATGTACTAAAAATTATACAAAAATTCTATAGTTTCTCATAAACTTTCAAACATTAGTTATTAAATTATTTCGTCGATAATAAATTTTACTTTAACTATATCAATATAAGAGAAATGTAAAATAATTTATTTCAATGATAACTGCAAAATATAATTAAATCTCTCAATCTGATAAAATAATTTTTATCATATATTTTTGAATTACCACAATTTATTTTTGAAAAGAATGTTTTCATATTTACTTTTACTCTAAGCACAGTCTTTAATGTTTGTTCAGTTAAAAGCTTTCATATTAAGTTAATATATATATTAACAATTGAATGTATTTCTTTTCAAGCAAATTGTATTATTTTGTTTTAAGAAATAAAACGTAAATGAATTAAAATATTCAAAAAATTCATTGGATGCGAGAAACACTTAGGATCTCAGTTGAGAGTTCAGAAAAGTTTCATGCCATCTATGTTAATTTAGGTTCATTTAATTTATAAAGCATTATGGAATGCATTTTAATTTATTCCTTTTTATGTAATTTAATTTTGCTGCTTGACAGTTTTCAAGCAATATTTTTTGCTTAGATTTTAAGTCCATTATGAATAAATTTATATTTGATTTTAACTTATATTTATAATCACTACTTTTATAAATTTATTTTAATCATTTTCATTTCACTAAATGGATCTAGTTAATTTTAAATTGATTATAAAAGTAAATGATTCAAAAACTCGTTTTATTGAAAATGATTTTTGCTATAAGTTAATAAATCAGATGTTTTTCATAGTTACATAAAACACGTTTCTTAAATAAACACGTATTTCGAAAATAGTTTGCCTTAAGAATTAGTTAGAGATAACAACACTTTCTCTAAAATAATTTAATAATAATTTATTCATCAAGTTTTTTTTAAATTATTTTCATTTTTGATAGATATATTTTTTCATGATTTCATTTTTTGATAGATATATAACTAAATTTTCCTTAAAAATATAATGTTCCATTCCATTTCCATTTTTTTTTTATCTTTTTAAGCGTACTATGAATTTTTAATTATGTTTTTAAGATACATATTAGCTTTGCCAGTAGGAAGGAAACATTACATTTAGTCTGTTATTTCATAAAACGAATATTAATGTTTTCATAAATGTTGACATTTTCTTTTTTACTTCAAAACAAATTTGAATTTAAAATAAAACTAAAATTATGATTTCTTAATGTTTATTGTATTTAAACATATACATGAAAAATGCATCACTTGAAAAATCCAAGTTTTTTTATACTACTATTTTTTTAAAAAAAAAAATTAATATTCTCTTCAAGGCAGTAGTTATGTACTATAGAAAATGTGGTACCAAGGGTGAAAAAAAAAAAAAAAAAAAAACTAAAAATAATTCCATCCTTCTGCATCCGTTCTTGTTACAAGGAGTGTCACTCCCCAGTCCCCTTCTACTCTGCCCCTTAACCGATTCCTAGGCTGAGGCTACTTCAAATTTAATAACAGTGAAGGATAATTCGATTTTATTCGTCAAACCACAGTGCGTAATTTGTTGCGACGGTCTACATTAAGACCCCTCTTTCCGGGAAATTTCTGCTTCCCATCCTCACCCTTTCACGTCTCTCAGAAGAGAATTTTTCCAGTTTTTGTCTTTATTGGAGAAAAGAACGGAGGTGAAAATAATTAAATAGGCCCCGGGGCGATTTCTGTTCTTTAAAGGGTGTTTGGGTCGAGAGATTTCAAGTTGAGTTGTTTTGTGGGAGTTTTTTTTTATCATCTATATGGCAGAATAAAGGCGTTTCCAGTGTGAGCTTGTATGTAGGAATGAAGTCAAACGAAAAAGAATATTAATGTGTTTTACCATAAACACTGTTATTAATAAATGTAATTTAATATGCACTTTTTAAAAAATTTAATAATCATATCCTCCTGTGAAATTCGATTATTTAGAAAACATAAAGTGAAAATAGCAAAATGTTTTTAAGAATTTCTTCGAAAAAGAAGATTGTTTATATAAAGTACAGGAATATCGAATATGTTGCATACTATGCATTAAAAAACAGGCATGCAGAAAAATTATGAAATTAATTTTTAAATCCTTAATAGAGGCACACCTGATTAACAGCAATTAATGAATTAAAATTTGCAGAAACAACTTGTAATTTTCCTTGAAATTTATTTAATTTAAATTGATTCGATTAACTGTTTTAAACAATATAATTAGAAAAAGCATAAAACTAGTTTATTTAAGAAAAAAAACTTTTGCAAGACGTTGTATTGGGCTGTTAAAGCTTTTTAAGGAATCGTGTCAAAAGAACCCCACTTTTAAAATTAAGGATGTCACATGAAAGCGCGAATGCTTTAATAATAGTTATATATGGTTGTTATACTTTTTTATATACGTTTATACACGTTTTTTAGCTTTTATACACGTTACACGTGTTAGACATGATTTTTAGATAAACCTGACAATCAATGAATTACTAGCCATTTAAAAAATAAAATCAGCACTTACGAATTTAATTAAAAGTAGATTTTCTGCAGTAATTGCAAAAGTATAAATTAAATACCATGAAGAAAAGAGGTTTTCTTGAAAACAACTACAATTTCAAAAGATAGGAAACAAAAGTTTTCCTTGAGATTAATTTGTTTATTTAAAATTAATAATATTTTATTGTAGGACTTTAAAAATTACTATTTCAAATACTTTGAATATTTTTTATTTTTGTTCACATTAAAATAAATTGTGTTTAGGAACTAAGTACTGTGATTTTTCATTAGGCTGCTACCTAATTGGGATCTCAGAGCCCTTGGTCATGAAAATACTTATAGGCACTGTAGGCTTTGGCCTCCATATGGATTTTGTGCCACTGAGTTTAGTTAAATTTATATTAAAGTAAATTGTAAACTAAATCTACATTTAAAGGCTTTTATATTACAAAAAAATTCAAAATAACTTTACAAAATTAAGACCTTTACATTAAAGAAGGCAAATTACTTCATTTAATTGAATCATTCATAAAGATAACTAGTTTAAAAGGTGATTTCATTGATGATTTCAATTTAATACTATATTAAAAATATCAGGCAAATAGTAAAATTCAATATTAAATTGGTTTGTTTTATTCCTATAAGGAGAGTTATATATAAAATTTCCATGTTGTAGAAATGTTCAATCTAGTAAAAATTTTGTGCTCATTAAATAATAAATGATTAATATTTATTATATTTAGGAAAAGAGAATATCATGAAGCACTTTATTAAATAGTCAAATTTATTTTAACATGAAAGAGTAATTCATTCTTTTTTATTTTAACTCCTACATTACTTTTTAATTCATATTTATGTAATTTAGTTATTTGAGGACTTTCAGTGTAAATCGAAAGAAGATTTAACATATTATTCATTAAAGTGATCTACTAGGAAATATTTGTTTTATATTTTACTACCAATGAATAAAAATATTTTTAAAAATTCAGTTCATAAACATTAATTATCAAAGTAAAAATATATATAAACACATGAAAATTATAAAACTAGTAATTAAAAAAATGTTTTCAGTTTCTATTCCCTGATGCTAGTTGGGGTATATAAAATAGATCACGGTCACAAGCTCTTTAGGTGAAATTATCCTTTTGAAGATACTTGGTCAAGTTTGGATCTCCTCTGCTTGGTCCTAATATCTAGATTACAAACACTTACAGTAACACACCCACTAGCAATTGCCAAAAAGTTCGTAAGAACCAGAATAGATTAATAACAAAAAACACTCACACGAACTTTTCATTTTATTTCTTTAAGAAATCTATTTTGCAAAATATAAGTACTCATAAGTTCTTTTTAACGTGATTTATATGATACTGCATTTTAATTAAATATTCAATACAAATTTATGTAATTTTAGCATTCCTTAGTGCTGCTTTCAATGTGATTTGGATTTCTTCATTCTAAAAAATAAAAAAGACTTTGAAAAAATTCTTTAAAATCACAAGAAATTTACTTTTTTCAGCAATTTGTACCAAGAACAAACTGGTAATAAAAAAAAATCCCTTGCTTTTTAGGCATCCGTAAAGAAATTGATTTGAAAATAGTTTCAAATTCAACCGCAACAGTTATTCACATCGTTTCTTCTTAAAATGTGCTCACCGTCTTCTTAAATTTATCAACTTAAAGAAGACGCGATTACTCAATCGTTGCCTTATGCATTCAGACAAGTACCTTGTTTACACACGGAGTAAAAGTTTTAAAGAATTAAATCCGTTTCTTTCCAAGAAAGGATTTTGCTTTCCCGCAGACCGCACGTTCAAAACTTCATTGTAATTTAATTCTTTTAGGAAAGGAATGGTTATTTTAAAAGGATAAACTTCAAGTTAAAAGCTCCTGAAGTCGACGACTGCAACAGCGGGGTGATCTTATTGTCTTTTTTCTCCGAATTTTCCATCTATTGCGGAAAGGGCAAATCGAGTTCTAGTCAAAGAGCATCTTCTTTGGAAATATTAGGTACGCATTATTTGTATTTCATTTTTCTTTTCAATTTACCGAGAAAGAAAAGCTTATATAAATAATATTTAGGCTTAAAAAGGAGCCAAACCGTAATTTTTTTCAATTAATAATGAATAAATCATGGTAATTTCCTAATTTCACAAATACTTTTTATAAATTATATATATATTTACTTAGTAATATATTGCTCCTACTTATTCATCGTAAAACAACAATTATTACTAGTTACATCAATAATAAAATATAATTAAATGATAAATAAAATCTAAATTATACTTACCTATTTAGAACTACATAGTTAATAGTAAAAAGAGAGATGCCTAATTTAAAAATATATTTATTGACTTCAATAAAATAATATGAAACATCTATAAAAAATAATTATAATCAACACGTTAGACATTATTATCAGTAATATAAGAATGATTTTACTTAGTTATATGTTTTAAGAGGAAGGATTCTGTGAGTCATACATAAAGTAATTATAATAAATTTAAGCAAATATATATGTCAAATATGCTTAGTAATAAAATATATTAAATATCTATTGATGTCAGAATAATTCCATTTTCTTCCAAAAACTCTGCATCAAAGCCAGTGGATTCATTTTATTGAAATAAGTTAATTTTTACTAACAAATTAAATTTATAGAAACATAGCTTTCTAAAGAACATTTATTTATTATTATTAATTTTAAATAATGTATAAAATAATAAAACTGTAATTTAATTATATTTTAACGAGAACTGTTTACTTGCTAAATTTTATTTCCAGAGCATTTTTATATCTTGATCCTTATTTTTTACTTTTTCATTCTCTCACTCACTGGATTAAAATTTCACTGGATTTTTATAGCAAAAAATTAGTATTTCTATCAAAGCAAATATTGAAAATGTTCATGATTGCTTATGCTTAAACTTATTACGAACATACCGATTCAGATGGAATAAAAATTAATTAATATTTTCAATGATTATTCAACAATCTGAGAAGAATTTAGATAAAATTTACAAATCCAATTAATGAAAGAAGCGAAAAGCATTTTATTTATACTTATATTTTGAATTTACGGGGTAAATTTAAACAGTTTAAACCGCTAACGGGAAATGAGATCGAAATACATTATAAAGAAAACGTTTCGGTGAGAAAATTGGATTGAGCACAAAGCAATCAGCAGTACAATATTTTCCACTAAAGTATAATTAAAAGATCTGGGAAAAAGCAAATAAAACAGGCCATAACCGCGCGTTTGAGAAGAAACTCCCCCACACACAACCTCCTCCTTGGGGACTAATTGCAGGAAAAGTACAAGACTCACAATTTTTATCTGCTGCAACAATTTCCAAACGCTTGAACTTTATTTAGCAGGCGGTGGTTTCCCATAACGGATTAAGTCGCCAAGGCGTACGCTTCATAAAAGCTCAGTGGAGCCATTTAGACAGATTACAAAAGAAACAAAAGTAAAAAAGACTCGCCAAAAAAATCTATTTTGGTGATAAAAAAAAGAATCTGGGAATTTTTTTATATCCTCTAAATCCAGAGGATGATTCAACGATAGCTCCGTGAATGAACAAACCATCTGTAAGATTTTCGAACGAAGACGACATAGAATTTGAGGTAGAGCTTCTCCCCACCCTTATATCGTCTTCCTACATATTAATTAATCACGGACCGAGAAACAATGCAGATAAAAGGGAAAATAACTAAAAGATAAGGAAGAAGAAAAAATCATCATCTGAAAGAAGTAGATAGGGTGATGAAAAACCTTAGAGGAAAGGGGATGAAAAAAGATTCCAATTCGCTCTCTTTTCGGAACGAGATTCACTCAATTAAAGATTGTCGCAGTATACTCTCCCTTCGTTAGATCAATGACTCATAATTAATTAATGATATTTTTTCCATCGTTTTGGCAACATAAGTTTTTGCATTTTTTCTTTATTTCGTGCCTGTTTCTTACTCCTTCGTCAAGCTGTGTAATTTTAATTTTCTTTGGGTATACCCGATAAGTATCGGACCCATAGCAAAAAGATCAGGAAATTGTGGAGAAGGGGAGACGTAGGGAGGTGGAAGAAAGCGATGAAACAAAAGCCTCAGTAATAGAAAACAAAAGAACATTAAATGGAGGTGCCGTGCTGAGTTTGACACCCGCAATCTCAGATAATAAGGAAAGGGGGCGGGAAAAAGGTATCTTCCTCTTGGAATCCTGAAAAATAAAGAAACGTTCTGGATGGAAAAAAATTATATATTCCGGAGACATTAACGATATGGTTTGATCTTATGTTAAATGAAGGCAAAACTCTTTTCGTTCAAAAAAAAAATTTTTTTTTTCTTCCTTTTTTCATAAGTTTAGATCAGTCATTAAAAATGAATGTTTTCAGTTTCGTACGGCGTGACAAATAATTTTTTCAGCATTTTCTTTCTTTTTTTCAAAGATCTTTTGTTTTGTTGAATTTTTTATACATACAATGAAATTCCATTTCCTGAACGATGTTTTAAATCTTTTCTAATCAATTTAATGAATGAGATGCAGTTTGTGCTTTTTTATATAAAAAGAGTGTCACAAAAATTAACCTTTATTTTTTTATTAAAAAATAAAAAAACAATAAAGCATGAATTATTTTCTATTAAAAGTTTTATCGACATTTTAATGTATTATTACTGTGCTTCCAATGAATTTTAGATTTTATAAAGTATATATATTAAGTTCTTTAGATTTGAGAAACTGTTATACTTCCAATGGTAATTCATGTTTTTATGAAATTAAATGTTAAAAGAAAATTTAAAATTCCCTGTACATATAAAAAAAGAACACACACACATATATAATATACACATAATTAGAAACTTTAAATTGTTCAACATTTGAAAAAATTATACACCTACGCACTCATATATACAGAGTGATACTAAAATGTTTTTACAAATTAAGAGGGGTGATATTACTCATCCATACAAGCAATAATTACCGAGGAACATAGGGTCGCATTCCACTCTGAGAGGAAGAAAAGAGGAAAATAGAAACGCTTCAAGAATCCATTACGAATTTACCGTATGCAAATTTTCACAGAGAAGAAGCAGTATTTTGCTATTATTGGTTACGGAAGAAAGCCAATCAGAGTAGAAATTGTTCTTTAAAAAACGCACACCATCATCGCTTCTGTATTTTTTGGATAACAACATCCAAAATTTCTCGTGAATGCTATCCCGCACGATTGATTGGACGGACGGATTTGTGGTTTGGCCTCCTCGCTCACCGGACCTCAACCCCCGAACATTTTCTTCTGGAAACACATGAAATCCTTAGTGTATGAGGTGCCTGTGGACTCAGCTGAAGCTCTCGTGACTAGAATCGCTCTTTCTGAAGGCAAAATTAGCACTATACTAGGAATCTTCGTGAGGGTGTGCCAGTCGTCGGTTGTATCTTCGCTGGTGCCCAGTGAGCAACGACACACGTGGTTGGGATTTTGAGCATTTGCTGCGAGGTTTTCACTTAACAATAAATATGGCTGTGAAACTCTTTGGTATTATTCATTAACTTAAAAAGTTTTTTGCCAGGGCTTAATTTATGAGCAGTTTTCATGAAATTTATTATTAATAGTTTGATCATTAATTCAACCATAGATATGAAATTTAAGGAAAATGTGCGATGATGAGTATGAATATAAACATAATAAATTTTCATGTATGCTTGAAAATTTTTTTTATTAAATTCATGTATGCCTGAAAAATAACTCAATTCATGAAATATTTTCAAAATATAGTTAGCTTTAATGACTCCTTTTTTTTAACTCATTTAAAAAGAATTTACATAGAATGTGTATTACATGTTATTATAAAAGAATAAAGAATTCTATGTGACGTGTTGCATTTTTAAGAAAGAATAAATAATCAAAGAATTCCTTGTTCAAATGATGCACTTGTTTTCCTTCAAAGACAAAAATGCTCTCAAAATTTTTAATTTATTTTTTTTTTAATTTTTCATTATTTTATGATCAAAGTTATTAATCTCAAAAAATTAAATTTAAATTTATAAACCTAAATAATTGTAGTGTAAAATAAAGGTAATTACTTAAAAAAATTATTTCAAGTATTCGCACAAACTTCATTTAAAGCACAAAACTTTGTATCAGATTAAAATTAATAATTTACCTATGTTAAATTACCTAAAATCATTGTCTTTGTATTTTAAATCATAAAATAAACAAAGGATGTGCTTAAACTTCTCTAATTACGAAGTGAATAAAATTAAGGTGTTATTATATAAATCACTTAAATTTGTTACATTTATATAAAATAGAAATTCATTACTATTGTTTTCGTATACTTGTCTGTCTGCCGAAAAGTATTGATTCTCGTAACACTAAGGAAAAGACTATACATATCACAGTAAAATTTATTTGGAAGATATCACGTTATAACAAAATAAAATAATTAAAATTATAAACTCTTGAGAAGAGTAGATGTTTATAAAATCATTAATTAGTGTAATCGCCATTGTTGGCTGTAATTGCTGCCACGTGCCTTGGAATTAGGATTAAAGAAGCTTCGGTTGTATCCGTAAGGTATAGCAATTCATCCGACTCAAAAAACATTGCTATAATAGATCTAATAAAGTGACGGGTTGGGCATTAATGGCCAGTTGTTGTGCAAATATGGGACCACATATATTTGATTGGTGATAGATTGGGAGAACAAATAGAACAAGGAAATAATTCGATCCTTATGAGTAAAGGAAACTCTCTTGGGATTGCGTAATATATGTGGTCGTGCACTATCCGGCTTGTATATGGTTGATGACAAGCGCTGAAGTTATGGAGGATCATGGGCTCCAGTATCTCAGATATATATCGCAGGCTGTTCAATGTACCTACAATGCACAATAAAAGGGTGCTGGGGTAAAATCCCATACCATCTTAAATCACGATATTGGGTGCAGGATCAGTGATGCGATGTATAATAGTCTCTAATCACGATGTCTCCAGGCTCAAATCCGACCACTGCAGCTAAATCAGGATTTGTGATAAATGACTACCTTGTTCCTTTCCGCTGTCCATGTCTGTAATTCATTGCAGTACTAGTGAACAAACATTTGCGGTTTCGAGTTAAAGGTAAATAAAGCAGTAGATAGCTTGCACTCAGATACAAACGATATTTAATAGCATGGGAAGACAACGAATGATGCATAGCAGATTGAATCTGTTATGCTGCGGTATGTTATGCAGCTGAGCAATCCATTATTGTCATTTGCAAAATATGCCTTTCATCGCGTGCAGTTGTGCAACGAGGAAGGTTCAATCGGTCACGCCGTTTCTTCCTGCACCCAGCGGGTATAGATTTCTTTGAATGATAATCTGAAAGCTCTATAAGCTACCACATTTTCTCGATTGAGCCCAGAATCTTGCTCAAAAGACGTTTGATATTTTCTATGAGAAATAGCTCTGGTTTATAATACAAAGAAAATAAATTAAGCACAAAACAGAAAAACAACTATTGCCGTATTTAAAATATTTAAGTCATTTGTTTCTCCTATAAATAGCACTTGCAGGTGACACTGAAATCACCTATGATATGCGATGAGTTTCAATGCTAATGATTTGCATGCTTCCTTCAAGTATTGCATTTTGAGGGGATAGTAAAATAAATAAATAATGTAATCATTAGAGCATATAAGCAGAACAAAAATAAGAGAAAATTTTAAGTGGAGGACAAATCTACATGAAATGTTTTTCCATTGGAAAGTACTTTTAAATAAATTTCTAATATAATGTCCATTTTGGCAAGTTATTTCAGAAAAAAAAATATTTGACAATTGAACATTTTTAAGTAAGAATATTTATTCCCTTCCGAATAAAACACAAAATATTACCATATCAAAATCATCAGTCCATCTCAAAGATCCATTTCAAATAAAATAACAATTTGATTAAATATGAAATTGAACTTAAAAAAATTAAAATCAAAAATTTATACAAATAAGTTAATTGCGTTGGTTTCTCCTTCGCAATTCACAAACAGGACTTATTGTAAAAGGCAATCTAAAATTTATAGTAGAGAAGAACACTGGAAACTTTATTTCAACAGCATCTTGTCCTTGCCAAATAATTTGCACTCTTTACTTCATTTAAGAGTTCTTTGGTTCAAATCAAATCACGAACCTGGATGTTTGTAGATATTTGGAACCACTTTTGCCTGAAGGTCCTCGAATAATTAACGCTAGTGTGCAAAATATTCGAAACACCAAAGTTATTGAAAATTCATTTTAAGATAACACTATCTAATTTACTCAATTGTTAACAAAATTTATGAAATCTGGATTCATTTATTAGAATGAAAGCTGGTAGCAGGGATACTTCAACATAATAAATATTTTCCAAAACTAATAAAGTACTAACTTCAATATAATAAATGTTTTAAGTTCTATGATAATTTTAATAATTTTTCTCTTTTACACATTTAAAGAGAATTTTATTAAAGTAGATTTTCATATCATTATAATACAGAAAAACTATTATGATTCTAAAATATTGCATCCCTACAATGACATTTTTGCTTATAAATAAAAAAGCTTTTTTTTTCCTTTTTGTCGTTCATTATTAAGGCAATTTCACTAAGTCGTTTCACTAACAATTTATTTTCTTTCAAAACGATAACACAAAAAAGCTAGCACAATCAATGTTTACCATTCCATAGCACAGTTATTGTGCAACACATTTTTACAGTAAATTTTTTTTTTCCGTAATTAAGGATAATCATGGACCAAAATCGTAAACATTAATGTTTTTAGCTTTAAGTGATATTATTTTCATTTCTGAACAAAAGTTATGCATTTTAGATTTTTTACATAAGTCTGTCTTAGTGGATGTTTTAAAGTTTTCCTGATTTCTATCCTTTCGACACATAAATACGGTCCAATTTAATCTACGAAAAGAATTAGACCGTATTTGAGATGAAACATATTAGATGTTATAAAAACCATACAGTAGTGTTCAGTTACAATGCTATTTGACTTTTAGTTTGAGAACGATTTTCCTTAACTTTATTTTTTTAATTAAAAACAGTTTTTTAAAATAATTATTTTGATTTCTAAGTTTTTACCCAATATTGGTATTTATGAATCAGCTCTAGATGTATGTTTCTAACACTCAAACACAATAAGTAAGTACCAATGAGATACGAGTCAACAAAATATTTCTGAAAGAGGATCATTTTTGAAAGAAAATATGGCAGTGAATCTAGAATAGATTTGTTTCCCTTCTCTTTTCTTCGTTAAATGCATCCCGGGGTAAATCGAATTCTCATCCACTCCGAAAGCACCATTCATCTATTGTGCAGGACCATCTTCTCAAATCGACACTTTCGTCTTAAGCGATTATTTATATCTCTCGACTTCATAACTTTCAGCCATAGACCTGGCATCATAACTCTAAATTATTTGCCCCACTTCCCCAATAAGTTGGCGATTTTCTCTCGTCCTCTCCATGTTCTCTTTCCCCTTCAGTTGGTGGGTGGCTGAGATTAAGTGCCCGGATGAAACAAGTATGATGAGTAGGGGGCAGCGAAAAGCAGTTTTCTGTCTCGGCTGAAGAATGACACACTCTATTTCTTCTGGACATAAGGCTGGACGAATGACAGTAAGAGGGATCGGCAATGTATGTTGCTGTTTGGAATAAGGGTTTGTTAGACTGGTCTCTTTTATGTCCTTTTAGTTTTTGAGCATTGAAGTGGATAAACGTTTTGAGTCTTTAATAATTAAAGGAAATAATATGCTCTAAAATGAGTTAATATATTTTAAGTAAAAATAATTTTCACAATGGTAATCAAAATAATTTATTATAATTTTGACAATTATTTTCATTGTTAATCTAATATGCACATATTTGGATACATTTTTCTGTTGTTAAATGTAAAGAAATAATTTAGCTATACTTATTACATGAAATTCAAAGTGGATATCATGAATTAAATTCATGTAAAGATTTATCATTTTAATTGCCCAAGGTATTACCTACATTGTCTTTGTCATAAGGAGCAACCTAAATATAACTCTATGAATTCACAGAAATTTATCATGATTGGACATTTCCTATATTGACAAATGTTTAGCTTCTAATTCGCTCTATCGAAACTATTTTTGGATTGCATAGAATAAAGACTTTTGGAATAATGAAAAAGCTATTGTGTAAGGAGAAGCTGCTGTTTCATGTGTGCTTAAGTTGGCTTAAAAATATTACAGGAAGCCTATAGCTTATTCAATAAGATGTAGTAAAGATATTGTCTGTCATTTTTTTATTTATTTAATCTTTAAAAGAGCATGTTCAGTTAGCAAATAGGATATGAATTCAAATTGTCATTTGTATAAAATGGTTGAATACTTAAAAGGCCTGTTTAAATCTAATCATAATTTGGACTTTGGACCTTGTAAAAAATAGACATATTGGAAGATATAAAATTGAAAATCGTTTTCTTTTTTATGAAAAATTTACTTTATGTAAATTAATTTAAAATACAATATGTTTTTATGAAATTTTTTCCGGACGTACGTAGTCTGTTAATTTTATTATGTACGCACCTGCCATTTCCGCAAATTTTGAAATGCATAAAATTTTATTTGTTAAATATTCTAGATCTGAAAAGTAAATCTAAATAATTTTTATGATTCTAATTGCTTGGGGATGTTTTCGCTGTAAATTGGTTTTACTTTAACGATGGTGAAACAATTGACGCAAAATCTTGAATAAAGTAGTTAGTTATCTGGTTGTTCAATTGAGCATTTATATCATTATTTTTACATGTAATTAACAAAAATTTATAAATTGTTTTTTTTAAATAAGTTCTCATTCCTTATTTGGTAGTTTTTCTAAAAAAATATATATGGAAACTTAGAGTGTTATAGAATAAGTAAAACTTAGTAATGATAAGTAAAACTTGTTTCACCATTTTAAATAGTTCTAACGATATTTGTCAGACCAAAATATAATTTTTTAAGAAATTCCTTCCAGAGTTAAAAATAAATGTAATATTATATCCAAAACTCTTTAGCAGTTCAAAAATTCGACTCAAAATCATCCTACCTTACTTTTTTCCGAACTGAAGTTAAGTAGTTTTTAATAAGATTAATTTAAATTTTAGTGTATTTTGCATGAGTTTAAAAGTCTATTTTCTTATTTAATTAGAAACCCTTTATAACATTGTTTTGTATTCAGAATTTTTTAAATTCTATTAATTTTTTTTTAATTAAAAAATTCCAGTAGGTTTTCAAAATATTTCTTAGAGCATTTTCAAATTAGAAAATTCTTTCTTTTATAAATGCTCATTGAATGAATTTCAGTATTTTTTAGTGTGAAAATTAAATTTGAGCATCCTGGTTAATTAAATTCTTACTGTAATTGAAGGTGGCTAAATATCACTTAAGTGTGATTTTGCTATAAGTTGCTTTTAGTAAAACATTTAAAAGTCAATTTTAATTTCGCCACAGATTATTTTAAAAATTTAAATCGATGGATAATGAGAACAAATACATTACTTTTATTTAGTAAGTTTCTTTCTTTATTGGAAAATCTTGTCACATATGAAAATTAAGAATTTGAATATTCTAGATCTGAAAAGGATGTTGATTGGACGTATTTTTAGGCTTCATAGTTTGACAAGCAACAACGCTTATTTCTTACTTGAGTTATGTTGTCAAGTTTTTTATGTTGAGAGACTTATTTTATTGAGTACCAATGAAATATTTGGTTAGTACATTTTTATTGAAGCCAGAATAAACAAAATATCAACATAGAGAAAAATATAAGTTACGAAAAGTCTTTGAAGCTCAGAGCTTTCTTATTTAATTATGTTATTTCAGTTAAAACTACTTTAATAGTTTAATTGTCTGTCTGTATGATTGTCTATATATCAAAGTGTATGCTTGTAAAGCTTTAAACATATTTATTAAACAGCATGCTCTATTACAATTAATCATACTATGTGCAGGGAAATATAAAGAGAATATGTATTTCAATTACAATTACAAAAATATTAAAATAAAATAAATGAGGTAAAATTTGAATATTGAACTTCGAGAGTTTGCATTACATAATTCTTCAAGTTCGAAACCTAAAATAACAGTTTTAAGAGGGCATAACTTTAAAAGTTTATAGTTTTAGAAATTCTTAAATTCAAATTTTAAAAATTCTAATTTCAAAATAAGTTTAAAATTTTAAGACTCGAAAAGAAACATCATTGACCTACATTAAATCCTTTATTTGATAACTCATTTCTATGAAAATCCAACTGAGAGCGAAAATAAAACTGTGCACTCCATATTTGATAGTAGCCATCTTTGAAAAGAAATAAAACATGTTTAAATCTGAATAAATATTAATTTGTTCTAGCATTTATTCAATGATAATTTGAGTTCGTTTAATTCAAATTCCATTCAAATTTCTTATCAGCCTTTCTTTCATTGATGAAAAGAAGTTTTTAGTTGCATTACTTTTATATAAGAGCTATATCAGTTATTTTGATAACAAAAAAACTGTTGGTTTATTTCTTTATGTGAAGGGCTTGGGAATTTTCTGAAAACTAAAATAAATTTCTTTTTTATTTTCAAATTTTGTTAATGCATCGGTAATTTTTTTCATTACTGAAATTGCCTGAATAACCTTTGATCCCCTTAATGTTTACTATAAAATTTTCTACAGATATTTACCTGAGTAAAAGATAAATTATTTTCAATTATTTTTCCTTGACATTTTCTGTTTTTAATTTTATGAACAGTTATTTTTCTTTCGGTGTAAAAAGTTCTCTTAAAATGAAATTAATAAAATGAAAATTAATACTATGTAAAATCTAATTTAAGGTTCGTAAAACAGCAAATCAGTATAGTTATTTAAATAAATTGGACAGATTTTGTATTGTCTTCCAATAATTACATACCCTTTTTGGTAAAATATAAAATAATAGCCGGTACTGTTATTTATTTCTCTACCAGTATTTATCAATATTGAGTTTATTTCTGACAGAACTTGTTTCCCAGTATGTGCTCTGAAGAAAATTCATTTTCAAAATCTTCAAAAAAAAAATTAAGTTTTATCTTACAATAAATTTCGGCATTTTCTTGAATCTTCAAGTAAATAGGAATTATTTAACTCAAAACACAAGAAGCTTGATAAGAAATCGTATCAAACTATTATTATTGTCAATTTGTTCTGTTATGTATGCATATATATAAAAAGCAGTTATTGGCAATTAGGAACTCAAGTATTTAAAAAAAGGTATTACTTTGAGTCTAATATTCAAGAAATAGTTAACTTAAATTATATGATAGTTTAAAACATCTCTTTTCTGATTTTCTAATTTAACAAATTCGTTATTGACATGGACGATGATAAAAAAACGTGGTTTAAAATGTACGATAAATCGTATTGGAAATTCAGTATAAAGAAAAATATTTTCTTTACACTGAATTACCGTTATATTTATATTAAACTATTAAGTTATATATTGTGGTATAGTTACGGGTAAATAAAGCGAAGGAAAATCAAATATTTTCATTTTACCATTATACGGGTAGCGAAATTAATAATTATATATTTAGGTTTAAAATTTCACTGAAATAAAATATTTTATCTTTTGTGGCTAAACATAACTAAATATTCAGTTATAAAGTTGAATAACATATAAACATATCAAGAGAAGGGAAATGTTTTTATGAATATCATCTAAAGTGAAGTTTTTCGCCTTATTGTCTTTATAGACAATCTAATAGATTCTTCCTCTTCATCAATATCCTCCATACGTCAAACGCTTATAACATGAGACGTCTCATTTCCTCCTTCAGATATTGAGAGGTCAGCACATCTCATCGCTTTCCCTTTGTGTGTGTTCCCACCTAAATAACTGTTATGGTGTGGGTCTTTCCATTACATCTCGGAATGCCCCATTCATCAGAATAAGGATATGGAAGAGGATTATAAAAGGGAAAGTGATCATCCCATTTGATTTATTGAAATGTTCGTTTTCCTGACTGGACAGAGCTTTCACCGCGCTTTTTGTTCTCTTAACTTCTGTCTGTTTTACAATGCATTATAGTTAAATGAAATATTTTTCTATGTGTTAAGAAGTTTGTGTTTAAATAATTTTTAGTTAAGATTCTATTTTTCATATAGGTATATCTTATCAATGGAAACAACAAATTTATCAATTGAGAAATTACGATTTATATTTTACAATAAAAAAGTATTTATAAATATTAGTACAACAAAAGATCCAAAACAAAATAT
>JAPDSC010045472.1:106067-138014 GCA_026290005.1 Latrodectus geometricus
TCAATGCAAAATGAGGATGATGGGTAGGGGGACATCATTAATTTTAAATATCGCCAATAATACCGCCAAGCCCGATTATTCGACACGTAATAATGCATTGAAAAATATTCTGTCTCATTTCAAGTTAGAGATCACCGTTTTCAAAAGGAGCTGCGCTCAAAACTGAATCAATAATATGAAGGACACAAAAGGAGAGACAATTAACAGATGGCGTTAGTTTTCCCGCTCTTTTCTACTGATAAGAGAACGATGACGGATGATGATATCGATGAAGATAGGACAATTTTGTCATCGAGGGATTATTGAATATGCAATATCGACGGCCGAAATAGTTGGTATTTTATTCATTTCATCGATGTCGGTTGACAATACTTTGTAAATAATCATTTCAGAAGAATATTAGCATAGAATAATGAAATTAATTGATTTTACTACAATGGAGAAACGTCTACTAATATTTCAAAGTTTCAAACATCATTTTTATCAATGTAAAATCTTAACAATTCGGCAAGAGTTTCTATTTAATATGTTTTATCATGCATGTAAATTATTGTAATTAAAATTTAGCAATTAAATTTGATAGACGGAATATAAACATTTTGTTATTTTTCTGTTAATAATTGTGTTACTATATTAATAAAGACTTTATTTCTATATGGTTAGAATACAAATGTCCTTTTATTTGGAAGACGTGACTGACGACTTATATAGAATGCCACTACAAAAATATCTGTCTGCATATCAAAAATTGTAAACAGTTTCTAACTTATTTTAATTCAAAATAATTATTTCTGAAAGTACCTTGAAAGTAATTACTAGGTAAAATTTATTCGAAATACCTTATAATTTTAAAAATTCTTATAAAATCATGAATTCATGTATTTTATATAATTAATTTAATTTCAGCTATGGAAATTTGAGGTACATGTCGGTCATAAGAGCTCAACCAAGTTTGCATTAAAATTTTTTCTAGATGATATTTCTGTAGTTGTTACCATTATTTCATTACTTAGAACTTTTCCATAAAACGATTTTGATAGGGAGAAAAATAGATCTTAGAAATTATTTTGTGGTCAACAAAAAGTTCAGATAAATTATCAAAAACTGACTGAAAAAGAGTATCTTCATTAGCAAATAAGAAAGTATTAGTGCTTTTAAATGTCAGTAAATACATTTTAACTGAATACCCGTGTTTTTTCTGCATATGATTAAATCAAATTAAATTAGTCGTTAAAGAGAATTTGGTGTATACAAATCAATATAAAATGTTCACATAAATCAATTTTACTCATAAATTAATTTAAATGACTTGAGAGTGAAGGTTATATGAATAATTAAAAATAATTGATTAGCCCAAGTAATTTCAGGTAATTCAATTCTAATTTCTAACTGCCCTACTGTTTTATTCAAATAATTGTGTAGTATAATGAAATTATTCAAATAATAGTTTTTTATTGCTGTCTATTGCTTAATAAACTTTAGAATAAACCTACGATACCATATTTATCATTGAAGAATCATTAGAAATTTATAATAACAATATCATTAATATATGAAGTCATATAATTTAACTGAAGATGTATTAAAACATAGAAGTTAGCATACAAATTCGAAAAATTGAATAAAGCTGCAATTTATTAACCATGAATTTGTTCCAATTAAAATTGCATGTACACATCATTGCTTTTCACTAATTAAAAATAATTTGTAAAAAAAATATGCCTATTTTTTATTTACGAGGTAAAGATAAATGAATAAATTAATCACAGGATAAAAGAGAAAATAGTTATGTACTCACTGTATTTTAATAGAATTTTAACTATAGTTTATTCAAAAAGAATGGAAACACGATCGTAATAATTAAATGTTTTGAATTTCAAAAAGAAATAGATTATTTTGAGCAAAAAAAGCTATTGCAAATATATTGATATTATATACGTATATATTAGGTTGGGGAAAAAGAAATCCATTATTTTTACGTGAACTTTTTGTAACTTCTTTTGGATCCACTTTGTGAAAAGGTTTAAAACAGCTTTCATGTAGATTTTTAGGTCTTGCGCGTTACGACTGGTGACATGTGGTTAACTTCGATCATTTTTGATATTTTATAGACATTTTCGACGATGCTGTATCCACATGCGAGGTGCATCTCTAACATCAAAATTCCCGAACGGAATCGTCGAAACAAAAATTGTACGACACTGGTTGTTACAGTCTTATATAGGACGGTAAACACCTTTCACAATTTTAACCACCCGGCTATCTTTTTCGCCGTTACAAGAGAAAAACGAAAATGTATCGAATTTTCTGTTTGTTGTCTTCCATTTTTGAAACCTTGTACTCATAACTGAATTAATCAAACAAAAAACTGCTAGAAAATATTTTAGTGTCAAATGTCACCTTTCCAATGAGCATAAATCTGAAATTGTTTGATAGATACCTCACGAGATATCGATCACTACAGACGTCTACCGAAAAATAATGGATTACTTTTTCCCAGAACTAATATAATATCAATATATTTACTATTGCATTTATTTTTGCATTCATATGAGGCCAAACAAATTTATTTATACTGTAATTAAAACCGTGAAAATATTTTTATACTGTAAAAATAAGGCGTAATATTTGTTCAAAATATTACGAAAATATTGAAGATTTCTAAAAATATTTCTGCCTTCTATCATTCCTAATATCTACTAAATAGATTGTATCTTGCTTTGTATAATATAAACTTAATATTATATAATTTAAAATATAATTAAACACATATATAAAAATAAAAATAAATTATATGTAAATAAGATTAACAATTATTCATGTTTCTCAAGAGAAAATTTGAATTAAAATATTACACAGTTGTGTCAAAAAATACAGAAGTTGAGTGAGAATTTTATATTTAATATTCAAAATATCATCCAATTTGAACAGTTTAACAAAAAAATTTCAAACCCAAATGACACTAAATAAGCTTTCAATCAAGTGCTTTTTCTATCCACCCCTCCAAATATATTAAAACATACTTCTTTTTAGGAACACACTTCTCCCGGATATAATTTCCCACATCCATTAAGACGATAGATAAACTTAGTTGGTGAGGGATAAAAAACAAAACAATAATGGTGCATAACGAAGGAAGAAAATAAAAAAGACAATTCATATTTTTCACTCCTTTTAAGACTTGGGACATTGTCCACTTCGATGAAGAATTTTAATGAAGAAGTGCTTGAAATTAAAACGAGGGTGGGTAGTAAGAGGAAATTAAATATACATAGAATAGGGAGATAGGAAAAAAAGAGAGAGAAGAGAATTTGACCGATCACCGAAACAAAGTAAAATGAAAATTAATGGGAGTCCCACCCTTAATGTGTTGCTTTCTTGCGAATCGAACAGGGTAAACGTGTTCGGTCCTGAATACAGTTTTCTCCTGTGAACACGCTTCCCTTTTAAAAGGGGTCTCAAATAGTAATCAATCATTCGACGAGGAAAGGGGAAACGGGATTGACGGAACGAGGGACATACGCACAAGCATAGAATTAACACCTTTTACTTCTTCCTTTCATCCATCCCTTTGGTTCATCTCGCTCTCTTGGAGGCAAGCTGTCATTCTATTCCTTTAATAACGGCCGCATCGGGTTCTGGATCTGGTTCGTGATTAAATCCGGCTCTTCGCCAAAGGTTAAATCCCGTCCCTCCCCCACCCTTTTCTTCTTTTGACAGCAATCTCCGGTGTTTTAAGCCCTCTTTTCCGGAGGACTAGAACGTGTAATTTCCAACAGAAGAGTTAAGTTCTGATGCGCGTTTTCGTCTTGAGGAATTATTTGACGTAACGGCTCCAGCTAGCAAGTTTTCTGAAAACTTGTGAGCTGTTATTGTTCCAAGAACAAATGCCTCCCTAATCTTTTTTGTTTTTTTCAAGTTACAAAGGGCTTTGGATTTAACTTCCAGACTTGGAACAAAGGACTGTATTTTTGGTGATTTTAAAAATAAGGTAAAATGAATTTTTTGTAGGTTACAGTTTTATTTTAATCTCTCAACGTCAGTGAGCGAAACAACTAAAAGTAAAACAATTAGAGTTAAGATTAATTACTTTATTTTATTCTCAAATTCTGTTTGTAAAAAAGGAGATTAACCGGGGAAAAAAAACTTTGCTTTTTAAATTGATGAGGTATGTGAAATTTGATTAAATGACTTTTTTTTTTTATTTATTAAAGCATTAAATGAGCAATATAATTTTCTGAGTTCTTTGTTATCTAATTATTTAGGATAATGACAGTTTACGAAAAAATAACTTATTATTCCTTAAAATTAATTCTTTATAGAGAATATATAAACTTTTCAAACAGCTTATAAAGCATGCATTGTTAAAAGGGTAGGTTTATTCTTTCAGAAACACTTCTTTTCGAGTGACAGCAGTACAATAGATTGTAGTATTGTCCAGTTTCTGTTAGAATCAAGAAACATGTTTTAATTAATTTTTTTAATAATTTCTTGGCTTTTTATTCTTTGATGATAAATAAAATATTTTTGTTCAAATATAATATAATAAAAGAAATATTATAATTCAAATGGTTATGAATATTGATTCAGCATTATTCTTTTAATTAAGTTAGCAAAAATGGGTAATTTTGTGAAATTAAAGAAATTTTTACAACAAATTTTAAGTAACATATCTACAATTTACTTTAAAATTAAGGATTAATAAAACAATCACAGTATTTTAAGGTCTTTCAATTCAATAATAAGTTTACAATGTAATATAAATTTTGATTCATGGAGATATTTTGTGATACTAGGGGTAAAATCATACCTCAATTCCTAGTTAATAAATACAATGACACAAAATGCTTTATAATTTTTTTATTAAAATCAATTTCTATTAATTTGATAAATATATTATAGGAGCAAACTTTTAGAAAAACATACATTTGATTTATTAAAGGAAAGTTCCTGCTATTATTATTCTATAAATTATACTTTTTTTACAGTTTTTCTTAAAAATAATTACTGACTTGAAAAAAAGTTTCTTCATCCAAACATAACAAAAATATTTTTTGCAAATATAATTGCAAATGAAATATTGAGGACTAGTTTTTATTTTCACAGGATAACTACTAATCAAGTAATATAGAAATAATAAACAAAATATTAAATGATATCACCAGAGTATATTTGAAGTATACTTAGAATGGAGTATGTATATAAAAAATATACTTGTTCAGTCAAATAACATAAAGCAAAAATGTCACTCATTTAGAGGTATAAGTCAATAAATCATCAATTCAATGAAATTTTCATTTTTTGCATTTAAAAATTCATTCATCAAAAATTTTAATCAAAAATCAATTAAAAATTCAAAATAAATAAATAAATAAGTTTAACGAAAAAAACAAACGAAAAAAAAATGTACGATCAAAAACAATCCCTTGACGGTCAGAATATACTAATGTATTTACTGAAATCGAAAGCAAAAAAAAAAATGCATATCTGCTATATACAAAAAAAATGAGAACGACTGACATAAGTATTTTCAAGACAACAATAAAAAAGTTACAGTTAGATAGTAAATACAAGCTTACGTATTATATAAAAACACTTTATATTGTTTCGTATAGAATTTTACTACCTTCAGTGGATTATGACAAATTTTGAAATGGGAAAACGAGTTAAAGGTCAATTGTTTGCGTTGAAGAAATTCAGTTATTCTCACATATAGCGCTGTGAACAACCACCAACAATATTTTCAAATAAGTTGCAATTTTTTGTTTGAAAAATCAAGATTGATGAAGTTTACCTTTTCATTTTGATTCACTTTTATACTAATAATTGAAAATATTTAAAATTTGATACATATTTAAAATATTACCAAAGAAATAAATAAAAAATATACAAAATACCATAAGAAGTCACTAACTACCTCTTTTGCGCAATTACATAGTTTTTCATAAAAGGGAAAAATATTTTACTAAAAAAATTTAAATGCATTCGAGTACATACATTAAAAAGTTTAATTTTTGTCATAAACTGTATAATGAGTGATTCTTATAATGTTAACTAACAAAAGTGTAAGATTATTGAAATGCATATTTTTAATTCAATGAAAACATTTCGAATATACTGGTCGAAATGTGAATGACAGATTAAATTTTCAGTAATGTTTCTAGAAATAAAGTATTAATTTTTATCATTTTGATTTATATAAATATTTGTTATTCAAATGAATTGTTAATTAAACAGAGAAAAGACAAAAGAAACCAATAAGACAATATTCGTTGTGGGAATATAATAGAGCAATTTAGTAATTGTAAATTTATGTTTTCTTGTGATTCACATTATGGTTTTACTCTCAATTGAGATATTTTATATGTGTAGTCAGCCGTTTTTATAATAAAATCGATAAAATTTTAATCTTTATTTGAAAATCCATTATATAAATTAATTTTAATTCCTGTCTGAACAATTGCTTTGAAAAACGTTTGCTTATCACGTATTATCTTTTTTTATCATTTATATGTATTGTTTGTATCTTTCATACTATTTTTCGAAAGTGTTTGGATATTTTTTAAAAGTTTTTCAGTCTTACATGTGTGGCTTGAAAAACATCTTTTATGCAAAAACTTGTTTAATGATCTAAAACTATGCATAATTCCAGTTGATACACAAGTCTCTGCATTATATATACTGAACTGTGCATATACTTAAATAATATAAATTTTATGTTTAAAGTGTCGTTTTTTCTGAAAATTTCTTTCATTGTATAAAAACAGACAAATTCTTCTAAATACTGATTTCAAAAAAGATAATTCACTAAGTCTGCATTGGAATATGAGTAAAGACACTGTATGTTGATTACGTGCTTTTTCATCTTTTATCAAAAATTGCCACCAACTGCTTGCTCAAGATTTAAAATAAAATGGATGTGAAAATTCACATGTTGTTGAATAAAATTGTACAAAAAGTTTTTCGATTTTTTCTGATTTAAAGTTCATTGTTATAAAAAGTGAATGATATATTCTTATGCATTTACATCAAACTTCAAAATCTTTTTTAAAGGAAACTTTTACAAATGATTAAAAAAATTCACTTTGTTACAAGACGAAAACGATGCATTTATTTCTTTGACTGTAAATTACTTAAGCGCATGATCAATTTGTCAACTAAAAAAATGTTTAAAAAATCAATCATTCAAAACAACAAAACTCTGATGAGTGTAACATCAACACGCAAGAAATAAAATGAAAAATGAATTTTCGATGAATTAAGGATTAAAATATTTTTTTCTCCTTTCTTACACCAATAATCTCTCATCTCAACCTCGGAAACTACACTCTTATCGATATTAATCTCTCTGAATCGATAGAAGGGTTCGCTTTCGTGTCTAAGAGTTATTAATAAACTAAAACGAACGAGTGATAGAGACAGACACACATCCATACTTGAAGAAATTGAATAAAAGACACCCCATATTTATATTTCTACATATATTTGTTTCTGATCCTTAAAACTTCATTTTTGTGTGCCTCCTTATTCAATATGCGATGAGAGGGAAAAAATGTGGGGAAAAGAATGAATGTGAAAGGGAAAAGCATGAAGTGAGAGCTCTACTTAATTCTCGATTTAATTAAGAGAATGGGGAGGAGAGAAGATCGAGAGGGATACGGGAGGGTTAAAAAAAAGAAGGATATAATATAAAACAAATACTTTCCCATTGCATAATGAAAAATACTTTTGGTGCGGTTTTAATGAAATTCGAAATCGTTCTCGGATATATCTCTTCCTTCCATCCTTGCAGGCGATAACCAATGCATTAATAGCGGACCATTGACGGCCAACTTTGGAATGAAGTTTTTCGAGATGGAGGAATATATAGATTCATAAATTTTTGAAGAGCGAATTAAAAAAAAAAGAATATTTAGAATGAAAATATTTCGCTTTATGATTCATAATTATGGTTGCCATTATTGGAGTTCATCCAGAAAGTATTTGTTTGAAAAGTGAGATGGGTTGAAAAATTGTAAATAAATAGAATTTAAAACCTTGGCTTTTTTCCAAGTGAAAGTAAATGTAAAATACATAATATTGCTTAAAGTTCATTAGATTAGAATTAAAGTTTAATTTAAAAAAATTGGATGAATTTCGCAGTGTATAAATAAAATTAAAAATTTTAATTTATCGAACTGAAGGGAATATTCTTATGATAATACTTTTAAAATTCAATAATTTTTTAAGAAACTTAATATTTACACACGCGATTTGCATATAATAATAATGTATTTATTACAATTAAAAAAATTAATTCAATATAATATTGAATTTGATTTTAATCAGATCATATCTAATAAAAATATGTTTAAATCTGCGATTATAAGCACAAGAAATTTTTTGAAACTGGTTGCAATAATGTTTTATTTTACAACTTTATTACCTTACTTTTTATATGATACGTTTCGTTTTTAAATTTTTATTATAAATTTTTTTAAAAATCTCTCGAATTTCTTTATTTGTTCTTTCATCAAGAGTAAACAATACAGTTGAACAATATAATGTTAATTATACTGTTCAAATGTATTGTTTACTCAAATGTATTGAACAAATGTATTCTTAACGTTCAAATGTATTGAACGTTAAGAAATTAATTGCTATTTCGATGAGATTATTCAACTCCATAACTGTCACAACAGGTCTGGAACAAATTAAAAGCAAACCTTGAGAGAGATTAAAGAAATATCTTCTTATTATAAACATGTTCACTGAAATATGACATAAACCTACAAGCAACTGAACAGCTTAACACATCATATTTATTTAGATGTGGCATTATATCTAGTGCAAAGCATTTCCTGCTGAAAAATACGCTTTCGTTTTGACATTGCAGTTATATTTACTTTTATTGAATATAAAATTCATTTTTTTTTAAATATGACAGTTCTGTATAAGTTACATTTATATGACAATATATCAAATCAATCAAGGAAAACAAATTTTAAAAATTTCATTAGTTACAAAATAATTTCTTTTCTTTTTTTTTCTTATTTAATTTTTTAAAAAACAAAATATGCTTTCTGTATTCTACTCCTTACATTTTTACTTAGATAATTTCAATAAGCATTTTCTGGCTAAAAATACATATTACATATAATATATAATAATAAAATACATATTATATATAATATATAAATAGGTATATTTAATTGAGTTTCATTGACTACTAATATTTTACTCTGAACTAGAAAATTTAACATTGATTTTCACAAGTATAGAGAGTTATACCAGCTTCAAAATGAAAAAAAAAGTAAATGTAATAAAGATAAATAATAAGAAGAGAAATATTCATGTAATTTCATAGTGTCTAATTCGTCTCTTTCTACTCCTTAAATATTGTATCTCCTTCTTGTCTTTCATATCAGGGCTGGTACTTTTTAGGAAATTATAAGGCTTACATAAAAAATTTATATACAATTTTCATTTCGAACAACTTCAAAAGCATTTTGAACTATATGCAAATGTGAATCTAAAATCGATATAAAAGTGCACACACTGCCCCAGAGTCAAATACACTGTAGGTGTTACTACAACAAGTAGGTATCATGAAATTTGCTCGACTGGAAAAAGATGCTATTAAAATGACTAGTTTTCTTAAGCATTCATGTAAAATAAATAACGGTAGCAACATCAACAATATGGCTAAGCTTCTCATTCACAAATCGAATGAGAACATTATTTCCTATTGAAAAATTGTAAGTGAGTATTAGCATACTTCCATGTATCTAATCCTCTCTACCAGTTATATGGAAGCTGTTGATGAGTGGCTTCGTTAATTAGAAGCAGGGACCAAGAATTCATTTTTTAAATACTTGACCTACTATCCTAGAGTTATATTTCACTTGGAGGACATTGTGACTACAATCTATTTAACGTACTTAAACCATTTTTAGTAAACACGACAGATCTTCTATTAAGTCAATATTTGAATTCACTACTTTCCAATAATGGGAATGATGTTATAATTAACCCCGGCAACGAGGCCTTCGTGAAATGTTGTCTGGATGCTTCGAGTAAAAAAGAGAAAAGTATCCAAGCACGTTTTTGATTTTCATAGACTTATAATAGTAGTTAACCTAAATTGTTGTTCTCGTCAGTAGATATCATTAATAACTGCAGAATATGGAATCGACTAGCTAAGAACGATCATGCAGAACGTCAGACTAAATTTCAGGAATACATCAGCAACAAAAAGAATGGTATTTACCCGCATGGCTTTCAAGGATAGTTCAACCACATCACGTGTCAGGTATTAAAAATGGAATCGTTAAGAAGACAAGTGCCTGTACGAATCGTTTCATTATGCTTGCAGAGTAATGGATTGTTACCGCAAGACCATGACTTCAGCTATATTTGACACTGTATCATAGATATTGCATTCAATAGTGTTATTAGTAATGACCCTGAATGATGGAATGTCATGTTTTTAAAAAAAATCATGGTTTATGATTACACAGCATTTTGGCGTCACATTCTTTCTTTGGCAGCATCATGAGGAACGCATATTGCCAATATGCTTTCAATATCATCATACTAGTCTGTTACCAAAAGTGATTGTATGGAGTACTATTCCATATAAATTAATAGTTGAGTTGTGCGTCACAATATATGCCAATCACTGTATTCTGATATCACACTGAATGATGAATTCAGAATCTGATAACACAATGAATGAGGAAGTCTGATATCTCATTGAAATTGTAATGGCTCCTATAGCTATGTTAATGTCCTTTTTTATATAAATGCTGTTGACCATGTAAAATGTCTCACATTGATTATCTTTCAGAATTACTTGAATATATCTGGTTACACCAGCTCACTGCGATTTCGTATAAATTTTTCGTTTTAAAAAAAGAGACATAACTAAAACATTTTTAAGTAATTTATACTATGGAGATTTATTTCAGTTTTGCTAGATGTATGAAATATCATAGTATGTATAATATTTTTAAAATAGTCAGTTTTTAATTTACTTTTAAACAACCCAGAAGGTTTAATGATAACTTTCATATTGAAGAAAATCTTGATTTTTCATACAACTACATTCTTTGTAAAAATACATGCATTATATTATTTTTATCGTTAGTAATAAATTACGAATGTGTGATATCTATAAAATTTTCTTAGGTATTTCATTTCAATAAATATGATCAATTTAAAAACATGATTGCTCAACACATTGAAATGATGCACTTTAGGCTAATTATTCGCATGTTTTGATCTAAGAATACCTGGATTAAATTAATGCAAATTTCATTTGAACATAGGCTCAAATATTCATAAGAACAATTAATAAGCTCTTAAAAAACTTTCATTATGATGAATCAGGAAATATTGCATCTAAAACTTTCTGGATGTTTTTGTTAAGTAATTTATAATCATTATATGTATATAGCATTTATCAAAAATTAAAAAAATTTGAGATATAGGATATTATAAATATGATGGTTGTTTCTTATACGAGAATTCATTATATCAATATTTGGTTGTTCTTTTTTTAATTATTATTTTTAGGTACAAATATAATGTATGATAGGTATAAGTATTCTACACATTAAATTTATTTTCATGAGATTTTTCGAATAATTTGGCAATATACTCGTCGCATAAATACAGTAAAATGCATTTGAATATAAGAATTTAATTTGTGTGCTCAAACTAATTCATTTTAACTACTAAGGAATTACAAAGGATTTATTCAGAATGCTATGTGTGTGTCTATTATTATTATCAATTTTCTAACATCTTATCTTAATAGACACTATCACTTAATGAAAATTTAAGAATTATTAATTGAATAGAAATTCAACACATTATTACATAGCAATTTCATGATTTCGCCATTTACACATAAAAGCATGAAATAAATTATAAAATATATGTTATATATTTATTAGCATTATAGAAAGAAAAAAATTACAACTTTTCGATATAAGTATGAAGAAGAAGCAGCTATTGGCAAATTGATAAGAAATTTTTTCTTTGATTGCACTCCAAAAACGTTTTTTTATGCTTGTGTCTGCCAACAAAAAATAAAAAAAACTCATCTTCCACTTTGAAATTGAAAAACTAGCCATAGTTTAGAGAGACATAAGCGGCAAAACCAAAAAACAGAGTTAAAATAAGCCTAGATGATATTATGTACAGATACAGATTTTTTTTTTCAATTAGTTCTCATTCTGAGAGTTTTTCACTTTTCTTCGTCTGGTTTCTTCTCATAAGCAGATGTCATTTAATCCTAAGTTCTTGAAAGCGGAGACTGCGTGTATCTTACCAAAGAAACAAAAGAAGTCAATGAGGAAGAAGAGAGAGAAAAATGACTTTAATAAACAAATGAAAACTCCGCCAAAGTTTTTCGAAGCGTACAAAATACCATTTTCAGTTCAATTTCCCTCCCACCCGCCTCGCCAAGTCAGTCGCCTCATTTGGGTAAGAGCTCAAAACAATGGGATCTGGCTACAGAATAATAAGAAAAGTTAAACACGAGAAGAGATGAGGGAAAGGAAAAAACTTATTTTTCTCCAAGATCCTGAATATTTAATGGGTTCGGGATGTTTTTCTTGATTAGGGGAACTTCCCGGCTGCAGAGTCATTAATTCAGATAAATGTTATTTTATAGCTTTCGACCGTTAATTGAAATCGAGTAAATCACGCGAACTGACAGCCGTAATTGTGGAAACAAATGCAGAAAGAAAGTTTTGCACTCTATTTTCTCTCCTTCGTTTCATCGGCGGACTGTATTTTTACGGGGAATTTGAGTTTGTAAAAGCTTCTCTCGCTCTTTTCCCATTTTTTATGTCTCTCTTTCTCCTTGTATGAAATGAGCTAATCGCATTCGGCTTTCTTAAGCAAGTACCGTGTGAAGATGAAGAGCAAAGAGAGAGGGAAAAAAATTACAGTAAAACGGGGGGAAATGAATTCAATTATTTTGTCGATTGTGTGCAGAAGGATATTGGGTGTGAAAGTTAACAACAAAGAAGGGAAAATAAGAAAGGGGAAAAAAAAGGGAAATTTCGTTTCGTAAGTGTTGTTCGGAAGGTAATTTTTCGAGTAAGTAATGTATCTTCCGGATCGTTTAGCTGATAAGGAAAATTCCCGCGATCAATAATTGAGCCCAAATGAGGAAACGAATGACAACCTTGTAAATGAATGAAAATAATTCTAAATTCCTAAAATGGACTTGAAAACATATTTCATAAAAAAACTGGATATAAATTATTCTATATTAAATTCAAACTCACAGAAGATCTCCTTGTTGAATGTTTAAAGCTGAATTTTAAAATATGCGAAACATTGAATTAGGAATAAATGCATTGCTTGAATGTAATTCAGAAATTAACGATATTGAGTTTTAAACTATTTTCTAAAAAATATACTAAATTTTAACTGCAATAATTATCTTAAGTGTCTTAAGAATTCGTCAAACTTGATGTAAAAATAATCCTTATTTTTTTCTGTGATTTTAGCCAACAAATAATTAAAGCTTGTTTAAAATTTTATAATATATCTTTAAGATTATAATAAATCTAAATAAACAAAGTCGCGAGAGCGATTTCGTTTAATTTTTTAAATAAAGAGAGTCTATTTAAATTACCACCAGTGTTCAAAAGTAATTTCGATTTTGGTTTAGAATAGAGAAAATATTTAGATTCTCTTCATTATATATCAGAGAAATTCTCTCTCTTCCTTTTCGTTGTTTGTGGCATTTGAAAATTAGCATCTTTTGTTTGGCGTTTGAAAAATAAATGCATTTTACTATAATATTTCTTAAAAATTAACACATAAAGTTATTATTAATTAAAATAATAACTTTACAAATTTGAGTAAAAAGCAATGCAACATTTTATTTAAAAATTCCTAAAATTTTAGAATCATTCAACTTAATTGGTTAAATTATTCTATAACAAAAATGATGTGATACAAAGTTATCTTCAATAGCATTCAACACTTCAAATATAAATATTAAATTATTTCTTATAAAATTTCTTATTTTTGTTAAGGTGAAAGTGATATCATTTTGGTTTTGAAAAAGTAAATTCATTATACTCACGGAGGAAATTTCAATGTCGATTTGCGTTTATGCTGCAAACGAAGCCTAATACAAATACTTTATAAGTAATTTTGAATTATTGTTTTTAAAATCATTTATAAGACAATTATAATATCTAAAACTAATTTTCAAACATGCCATTATGCAGTTAATTCTTTTTGAAAGAATCACTTCGTATGGGATATTGGTGTTAATCTTCCATGCTCTTCCAAAAGAATTATAAATAATTAGTTCTATTTCACACATGTGTTGCAAATATAATATTACTATTCATTACCCAGTTAAGAGGAGATATGAATCTTTAGATTTACTGAGAAGCAAAAGATAATGATTTAATTTTATGTATTTATTAACATTTAAGGTGAGTTTCAATAATTAAAACTTTTGAGTAAAAGATGCAGTTAATTATTTTTATATCTGTAGCTTATAGCTTTTCGAAAAAAAAAAATTGTGTATAGTTGAGGAAAAAATCAGGTTATTTGTAATTCATTTAAGAAATATACTTATATCTCTAAAAAATATTTCTTTCCTCTCTATTCAAAAGTAGTGTGGGATTTAATTTATTTGTATTTGCCCTGAAGAGCAATATTTTAAATATCCGGACATTACAGATGGATAATAAATAGCTCAAGATCGTTAAAAAGTCTTAGAATATCCTCTTTACACTGTAACAAAAATATAATTCAGAAAAGGCCACCAGAAAAAAATGCGAGCAATGCTTAAGCACCTATAACGTTAACTACACTCTTCTAAATGAAACATATGAAGTCAATATGATGTTAGTTAAAAATTATTAAAATATTATCTATCGCTTAAATTGAAGAAAAATATTTTTTTAAAAGCATTCATGGATTTTCTCAAGCACACGTCGTCAGTAAGAAGTCGAAATGGTTCACTCTATGCCCAATTTTTAAAATGAATTTTTAAGCAAAGAACTACTATTTAAAAGAAATTCTGATTCACTGCAAATACCCATATTTGAAGGAAAAATAGGACCCTCGAATTTCCTTACTGGTAGGGGAATTATAAACAATAATTAATAACAATTACTCTCTCTCTTTCATAATAGCTTAGTTGCTTCGTTTGATAATCATAAGAATATAACATTTTTATACTACTAATTGAAAAACAAGAAGTCAATTTAAAAGAGCACACAATAGTTTTTCTTATAACTTATCAATCTGTCTCACGTGACAATTATTCTTACGCTGAAGGTTAATGGTTTCAGGAAGAGAGACAATTTCTAACATTACAGGACTTTTAAGACTTCACTTGTTAGCTGTAACAGAAATGCAAATGTTCAAATCCACTTATTTCAATGATTATTTTATTTTTAAAAATATACTTTAAATAAAAATTATTATTTCTTGCATTAAAGGTGAAACATGTTCATAACCATTTTGAAATGCAAACAGGAACACGTCGATTCAAGGTTTTTTGATACACTTCTCAACGTGATCGGTGTTATTGATGAAATTTCTTTAAGTTATGATTTGCTCTAATTTATCGATATATTTGCAAAACTTCAATGGAAAAGCTTGTCCTAGAGATAACTCCACAAAAAAATCTAACGGGGTGAGGTCTGATGATCTTGGTGGCCAAAAATTTATTGAAATTAAATAGTCATCAAATAATAACTAAGAAATTCTATTATTAGGTTTGTTGTGTGTGAAGTAACTATATCTTTTGAAACTTGTGGTAACAGTCTTGTATTTCCCATAAAGAGACGAATATTTTAATCATATCCAGGTGCAATTTGGAATTAATAGTTTTGGTAAAAGAATATCTTCCTTCCTCTGCTGCCATTCACAATCTTATGAAAATAGTTTTTAAATATAAAAAAGTACAAACGTTGAAAGAAGCAGACAATTTACTGAAATTTTTTGTGCAAATAAGATAAAAATTACCAATGATGTTCATGCGAGTTTTTGGTTTCAGAAGGTGAAAAAAGCGATACCCACACATTAAATCTAGAGATATTAAAAAAGTTATGATTTTGAAACAAATAATTCTTGCATGCTGTATGTAAATATATAGATGTGGATGACTCAAAAACAAATGGATACTCTTTTAAATAGATCACTTTTTAAAAGTTTTCATTTTGAATTTATTCTAATTATTTTTTTTCCAATATTGTTACAAATTACAAATTAATCTATAGAATTTTGAAAATAGTGGCCTTATGTTCTTCAATAATTTAACATTTTCTTTTTATTTATTTCCTTGACTATGTTTCCGATATTTAATTATGTATACCTATTAGAGAAAAATTTATTTAGTAGCTGATTCATATAATATGTTAGAATTCATTTACATTATAAAAATTTTTATTACTATATTACATTATATTATAAAACTATGTTATAATTTCGTCTTTTTTATCATCACAAACCTGCATTTTTTCTTATTAAATCCATCGAAGAATATTTGAGAATACATTCTAATTCTTTTCTGAATCATATTTAATAATTTCCTGCTTCAAGTATTAGAAAATTCAACATAATGTAATCGATTAACAAATATTTTGATATTTTTTGAGTCTATGTCTAACATATTTTCACTGATATATATTGTTTAGAGATATTTTCCTTTACCAAATTCCAAACCCGAATTTCATTTTTCATTATTTTCCACATTTAAGAATTAATTTTTTTATGCCAAATATAAATAACAGTAAGTGCAATCTAAATGTTGTAGAAAAAGTTATATTATAATTTTTATATAATGCATTTATATCTTTTCTTTTTTAACTTAACAATCAGCTTGAGTAACACGCTGCCACTCTTTTTTAGTTTCTACTGAATAGGATTTAATTCTATTATTTACTGTAAATAGGCTGTCATGATTGAAGATTCCACGTTATTAAAACGTCTAAAAGCTGGGATTTTTAGACCACAGTCATTCAAATTAGTTCTGCTCTTACAATTTGACCTATTTGAGAGTTAGTGATGTTTTACAATTTTGACAAAAACCCAAAATCTATAGAACTTTATTAGAAACTTCCACGTACTCTTCGGATGTATACTTTTTATTTTAAAAAAGTTACTAACTAGGAGTTTATTTCAATGCTTACAAAATGCATTCTAAAATGTCACATTCATTCACAAATATTTTCATTATTTTGATAACCACCAGTATCTACACTATTACTATTACATGAAAATAATTTTATTTATTAATATCCGAAAATATGCAATATGAACAAGGAAAAAGAATTTTCAGATTTATAATAATATTTAAATAAAATCTCAAGAGTGTTTGTCACTAACTTCTATCAGTTGAGTTTTGTTTGATTTTTAATCATAGTTTACATCTCCATGCCATTGTATATTGCTGTACCTATTGGTAAGTTATGGTTCTCATTATTGACACCGAAAATTATGGATTCAACATTAATCTTAACAATTTTCAATATTTCTTCATCTCACTTCTCATTCAAAAATTGAGATATTAAACTTGGACAAATGATATAGATGTCACTATTCAATTCAAAGATCCCAAAACTGGATTTGATATTTATTTTAGTCATGTAGTACACATTATTTTTTATTTCTGTTCTATATTTATCAAACACATATGTGTATGTGTGCATGTCATAAATGTCATCTTGTGATAATTTTTACATATACCTAGATTATTTTATTATTTTGAATATTTCATTTTTCTTCAATATTTTGTTTTAAGCTAAGTAAATTATCATATAGAAAATATGTGAGATTTAATAAAAAGTAAATAATTATGTAATAATTCATAAAATTAACTATTAGTTAGCAGTTTAAATAATTTTACAGTTTCTGATTAGACTTAATTTTGTTTTTGTTTTGATTACCTTTATTTTGCTTTGATTTGATTTTGTTTTGTTTTTAGCTAATTAAATTATCACTTAGAAAATGTGCGAGATTTAATAACCAGTACATAATTATGTATTATAATTAATTCATAAAACTAATTATCAATTATTGGTTAACAGTTTAAATGATTTTACAGTTTCTGATTAGTTAAAAATAAAGTTAAAAGGTCAGATTGAAATACAAATAGAATACACCAAAAAATGTATTTGTTTATTCAGATAAATAATTTGTATAAAAATACAGATAAGCAAATATATTTGCAAGAAATTTGAACGCTGATACATTAAAAAACTAAGTAAAGAAATTAGCCCCAAAAATTAAGTCTTATTTTCCTTTCACATTATAAACCTTACTTTTAGCAGAAATACTAGAGACATGGAATTTTCTAAGTTGAATCAGTCTTTATACGGTTTTAGTGAATAAGTCTGTAAAAGCATAGGAGGGAAATATTTGCATGTTTATTGCGTTTTCATACCGAAGAAATGATTTCTTTTTATTCTCTTCTCTAAAAAAAAGAAAGAAAAAGCTTCGTGGATGAGAGCTGCTAAGGATCGGGATGAATACTCTTTTCTTTTTAGAGCGTGTCTATCTTTCATTTCAATCTTTTCTCTCTTTTATAACGTCACTCCCTTTCCGTTGCTACGCACCCTTTAAATTTTTGATCTATTGTTATTTCTCGAAGAGGCAGCAAAGTATCAAGTTATGGCGGGTTATGAAGATTGTACGCTTGTTGAATGCCTTTCCTTTCTTATCAAGTTATTTTTTCCCTACCACCCTCAACCCTGCATTATTTCTTTTCCCTTTCCTGCCCGTGCTCCCTCTGTCTCTATCTCTTTTCCATTTCAGTGGGGGAGAGTTTTTTCCCCTCTTTTGTATTTATGGGCTATTTAGACAATTCACCGTAGTGGTGAGCAAAGAGTTGTTAGTTTTATGGGAGGGAAAAGGATAGACAGAAAATATTTTCTGTGCTGTCCCACCCAACTCTAAACTGTCATTTATCATTTCGAATTTGGTTTTTCAGTAAGAGACACAGATATAGGTGTTTTTATTCTTCATTTCCATTCTTTTGGCTGCTTTTCAATGCGAGGCGTTATTTTTCATTCCTTCTCTTGCATATAAAGGGGAGGGGCAGTGTAATGACAATTCTATAACCCTTTTTCTTCTGCTGTCTCTATACAGGAAAAAGAAGGCGCCGGCTATGACGGAGTTGATGATGCCAAAGTATTGGGAATGTTTCGCTCGGATAATGGAAAAATGTTTCTCTTGCCTTTGTACATTTACATTTGTTCTCGTATTTCGCATAAAGAGAGAGAGAGAGAGACATAAATCGATTTAAAAAACAGACACAGAAAGAGGGCTTTTATGCTTGCGAATTTACTTTTATAGCCCTCTCTTCTAGAATTTCGATGGGGGAAACTGTTTGCCAGTTTTTCAGAAATAGATAAAAGGTATTAAAATACGTGTAGGTTGTGTGTTTCAACAGAGCTTTTCTTGTAAAAATGCTTACACATTGAATAATAAATTCTTTAAAAAAGAAAATCCATTGAATTTTTCTATAAATGTAAGATGTGGAGGTAAGACACGGTAAATTAGTTACATTTCATATTGATAACAATTATGAGATGTAATTAATTTTCATAATGTATATAACTTAATTAATAATTTATAACACATTGTTTAAGTACTCTACAAATAAGTAGCAAAGAATGTGAAGTTAAGATGATTTACAAAAAAAGCCTTTTATTTCACAAGTCGTTGACAATGTACATCTTTAGCATTTATGTAACCACACAATAATTGCAAGTCTTCTGCCTATTATTTCTTGATATTACTTATTACTGCCTACTATTTCTTGATTTAATTAATTAAATTTATGTGGTGTCCTTAAAAGTCAAGCAATTTAAACATTATATTGTATTTTCTGTTTCATTGTTGATATTCGAAATAAACTTCAAAGATAAATGAATATCAAAAATATAATATCTATATGAATAAACTAATTAAAGTTGTCTCTTACGTAACATATAAGATGAGAAATTTCAGCATTTTGCACACAACTGATAAACTTGACTATGCTAGCTTCAACATATCCTATGTTAAAAGAAAAATATTAATTGTGTTTAAGATTTTGTTATTGATGCCAGTTATATATTTTTCAAATGTGTTGACATATTTATGTCTTTGACAATACACGATTTTTTTATTATGATGTATTATTATTATTTATATATACTGACAGGTGGAACGTATGTTTATAATATAATTGGATAAGATTTCAAGAAAATACTGACCATTGAATTTGCAATTGGCCATTTTTGTAGTACATTTTGACGCAAGCAAGGTATTGTTGTTGCACTAAAATACTTAACCATGTACCTAGGCTTCAATTGGGCTTTACCAGTCTGTGAAAGCAACCGAGTGGGGAATCTAATTTAAAAGCAGAGATCAAGCAGAAGATCCTCTGTAATTTGACCTCCAACCCTCAGGCGTACTTCACTTGTAAGACATTAATACCGCGATTTATTTAATGTGCCTCATCCACTTTTAATAAAAACGGAGAATCTTTATTTAATCCGGTATTCGAACTCACTACCTTCCGATCATGAGAACGATATCATAGTCCACCACGGCTCACTAGCAAGCTGTGAAGAAAAGGGTTCAAAGAGGCAATGATTGATGAAAGTTTATTCTCAATGCAATTTAGATGATTCCAAGGGTAACTCTAAAATCATCCTAGCAATAATTAAAAAAAAACAGATATATATTGAAAATAATCACGTAACTGGTGTTGGAGTATTACTGTCCTCTGATGAGAAAGCATTATTTCATTGTAATTAAAAAACAAGATATGTCTCAAAAGTCAAAGCTATGGTATTTGTTCTTTCACTTCAAATGTTAACACATTATTATAGAAAGATACTCTATTTTAACAAAGAAAGTACAATTAAAATAGATGTTATCTTTCAAAATATTTTCTTTTTTCCAGATAAGATCAAAAGGTACAGGCTAACATAAGTTATTATACATATATTTTGTTTTATTGTGCTTGTTTATGTTTCAAGTGTTTTTTTGTTAAATGTTTTTTATTCCCAAATTTATTGTTGAAATGAAATGCATATGAAGCTGTGTATTTAACACTATATTCATTTTACAACCAAAAAACTATTATTTCTATTAAAGTATAATAAATTGTGGCAGTATCGTTTTTATGAAATATAATCAAAAGTTTGTTGACTTTAATTCTTTATATTTCAAACTCAATACATATAAACATTCTTATTACATATAACACAGAACGTGAACTAGTGCTTTAATTTTTTTATTTTATAAACTTTTATATAGTACTAGGATCGGATTAAAGTGAATGTTTAAATGATAATTATTTTATTTATTCTTCCAAATTGATACAAATAGTTCAAATCGTAAACATATTGAATGATTGCTTTCTAATTCATCCTTTCAGTAATCATTGAAAAGATGCGAATAAAAATTGTACTATCTTCAATGAATAATAAAAAATTGTAGTATCTTTTTTATTAATTAGGAATATTTTAAATGTAACTTTCAAGCAGCAAATTAACTTTGAAATTACTAGGCCTATATTTAAATATGTTAAAAAAGTCTAACATCTATTTTTTACCAGCATATTTTTCTATACGATTTTATATCAAAAATAAAAAAATCCAATTATATATACTTCTCAGAAAATATAATTCAAAATAAATGGTAATCCAAACAAATATCTATTATCCTGTTTTAAACTCATACTTAAAAAAAATGTAATAAATTATTTGAAAAATAAAATGTATCAATTTCCTTTTGTTAGTGTTTAATATATGACTGTAGGAGAATCGAAAGAACGATGACAAAGAGTTCCATTTTGCTTTTGTAGGATAAAGATGGAACAAAGAAGCACATCCATTTGTCTTTGAATTTGGCGGTCACAAAAGTATGAAAAACTGAGGATTTACCTTAAGATTTTAAAAGTTTCCAAGAATAATTATTTTATATGATTAAACTTCAATTTATTTCTGTAGATTTACAAATTAAATAGTGTCTTAAAGATGCTCAACATCTATTCATGTATAAAAAATATAATAGAATGAATTACTGTTAATTTTGTCTATATATAACTTTTAATGAACTAGAAATATAAACAGATGGAAATTCACACGATCTTTATAGTTTTAAAAAAATCTGATTCAAAAATTAAAAAGAAACTGCATTTCAAGTTCAGAAAAGATTTTTTTTACTTTAACGTTTTATCGATAAACGACTTACATAACTTCCATTCAATTCTGCATTTCGCCATTTTTTATCAGCTTTTTTTTTAACTTCACCCCATTGAGGACCTATACGTATTTCTTCGATCTGTTGGTTCAGGTGGAATCCCAGAGCTTTATCTGCACTTCTCCATGCCAGTCGGTTTTTTTAGTTCCCTCTTTTTTTTCCCCATACTATTTTCATTTCAGTCATTCCATCTGCATACAGAAAGAGTAAGGAGATATTTTAAAGAAGAATGGTGCTTAGTATCGTGCAAAACCTTACGTTATTCATTCTTATAACCTAGAAATTTGTCAGTTAATCTGGGTGGAAAGACAGGCCAATGTTGAGAAGGGCTCTAATGCTTGCAGGTTTTAACAAATCCCTCACAAGGAGAAGTGCAATCAATAGCGGAGTTATCAGGCATTGGGACTACTTTTCTCCGCCTGTTCCGCTTATAGTCATTAATCATTTGCTCCGCCGGGAAGTTCTTTTCAGGTTCTTCCTTCTTTTTTTTTTCATTATTTACATCCAGACAAGATGGTTGAAAGAGCACTGTTCTGTAGGAAGGCTTGGTTCCTTTTTGTGTCTTCCAGTATCCTCGTGGTCCTGACTTAATTGAACAGAGTCAAAGGAAATTAAAATACTATCAGATAATTAGTATTGTCTATTCACTGGAAAGATGTTAGTTCACAATCTACGACGTCTTCTCTGTCTCTTTTTCTCATCCCAGACTTTCATTTGTTTCTATTTTTCCCAAGTTAAGAGATATTTTGAGGTAAAGAAAAATACTTTCCCAATTAACTCGGGAAAAATCATTCGCAATTACGTGTTCACTTTCTAGCGAAGGAAATGAAAAAGTAATTGTCTTACTATTGAGCGTGCTCTTTCACGTCAGGTGATTTATGGGCGACGAAGTTATTACATTGAAAATTATTTCTGAGTGCTTGGATTTAAAATTTAGTAGCTCAGTTCTTTCATTTCGCATTATGTGTTGCAGTTTGACTCGTGCAATTTATCATTTTAACGTTCTAAAATAAATTTCGTAAGGCATTAAACGGTGGGAAGTTGGATACAATTACTTTTTCACGTGAAATTTTTAATTTATTGAGCTGAAAGCATTACTTAAACACGTAAAGATTTAACAGTTATGTCCTTACTTTGTTATTTACTCAAAACTCGTTTTTTTCCCAATATTGAAAATACACAGTTCGTTGAAATTCAATCTACTAGTTAATCCCTTAAATTAAAAATTAGATTAGACTTAGCAATTCATATGAGCTTCCACTACTTGAATTTTTGGAAGAATTAAACTTTAGAGTTTAGTAAATTGATAGAGAATAGTATAATGAAGAGTGTTAAAGAATTGCAATTTCAGCTAAACACGAGGTGAGGCCTATTAGTCACTCCCACTCAATTTTATCAAACTTATGAGCTGGTTTTTCTCTTGCTTTGAATAGCTTAGATTTTAAAATAAATAACAAGGTTACTCTTCTATATTCTAAATGAATAAAATGTCATAATTTTGAGAAACATTTTCATTACTTCATTAAAAGCCTCACATTTGTCATGTTATGTTAGTGAATACTATGCATAGCATTATTTTCCTTATTTATTATTCAATGCGAAATTATTTTTTATCTTTTAGGCAATTTCGTGTAAATTTGTTTTTTCTTGATATGAATATTATTTTTGGTAGACAGTAAAACACAGATTTTTCTAAGGACATGATTAGTTAAACATCTTATTATTTATATTAATATATATATATATATATATATATATATATCAGTATTTATATATATATATATTTATATATATATATATATATTGTATTAAATGGCATTTTCAATGCAGTTTTACTTTCTTTATCTAGGGTGTAGTAATAATTTTCATTTCTTTTAGTGTAAAAATGCACATAAAAATTCTAAGGATAATAAAATTGTATATTAAATAACTTAAGCAACTCTCTGTTATTGCTGTATAATAATATAGTAATAAAAAAACATGAACAACTTTAGAAACATAGGTTCAATAAAAGATCAATTCATAACTAATGTTAAAATTAATAATCTAAAGATTTTTCTTATTTAAAATAATTTGTATTGAATGGTGTACGCGTCAATGGCATCTATTTTGTAAAGCTAATTAATAATATTGGGAGACTAGATTCACAAATATTTTGCGAATAACGCTTTCTTCTATTTATTGAATACGGTAATTAGATTATGCAGTTTAAAAATTTAAAGTTATTTTTAATCAGATATTGAATTACTCTAAATTAACAATCTATGAGTTTTTTTCTTGATAGTGTATCTTTATCGTTTGCTTTTATTTTTGTAGTATTAATTATTGTAGATTTTTTAATATATTATTGTAGATTTTTTAATGTATTATTACAAAAAGAGGCAAATTAAAGAAAATGATCTATCATAACTTTTAATACTATCATTTTTTCAAATTCAGTGTATTTAAAAGGAATTTGGACATTAAAAATTAGCCAATCTCAAACTTTGCATAACATGCTTTTGAAATTTACGCTGCCAAATTCAAAATGCTACTGAAATTGTGTTTGAAAATTTAACAGTAACGTTCAAGTTGTATTAGCTTAATAGCAGCTATGGTTTCCTTAGTCTGGTTTTAGTAATAAAGCATAGAGTTACAACTGCAAAAGACACTCCACCACAGGATTCTTCAACGCACCATTCCTTCATTAAAGCAGTCATCATTTTCCAAATGAGACAAAAACAAATTGCTTACGAAAGGAAGGCATGCAAATTTGATATCCTAGCATCTCTTCCAGAGCAAAACAGGTTCCCATCCCCCTCGTGCTCTCTTCAGCACAATTCCAAGAATCCAGAAGAGAAAAGGAAGATGGGGCGAAGATAGCGACTGTCAAGAATTATTTCCCTCCTTTCGAGATTCCTCCAAGTTATGAATCCATTTCCATGATGACTTCCTTTCCTAATGGGAGCATCGGGAGGAAAAATAATCGGATAAAGAGGGTAGTGCAGTGACAAATGAGAACGAGATATGATCCTCCGGTTGTACCACGACACTTCAACCGCGTGATTAACTCGTATGAGCCAATGTCTTCTTTTGATTCAATTACAAAGGACTCCTTTTCTTTTGGTAGGGATGAGAATTGATGGCATTTCCCATCAAGCGATGAATAAATGCGAGGAACTTGTAATTTTGTGATTAATTCCTCAAGGCATTGTGTCTGCCAAAAGCCATAATGGAATCATAGTGGGGATGTTGTGAGCATTGCGGCTTCGATTGTCAAGCTTTTGGTTTGTATCATCACTCGCTAATCGATTGTTTGATAAGTAGATGGCGCGAACGTAATTGTGTTTGTTTTGCAGAGGGAGTGGGAATATTAGAGTTTTATTGTGTGTTGTTGGTAGGATTTTCGAATCAGAAAAGAGCTTTTGAAAGGAACTTTGATTTTTTTCTGCTCAATAACATGTCTAGTAAACTTAATAAAAATTGACCTACTATAATATCTTATTTCAAAGATTCATAAAAAACAAATGATTTAAAAATAATATAGATAAATTTATAAATATCTCTATATCCTTCTCATTAACTAAATAGTACACTCCTTTATTTAGTATGGAATGTATTTGTTCATTAGAATTAAATTAGATTACTTTTTATAATAACTGGAAACATGATCAAGATGAACAATATTTGTATGCATAAAGTACATTTATAGCAACATATAAAATTTATGAGGAATAGATCAACTCGATTTGATGTAACTTATTTTTTTATTTATGGTTATATTTTGCGCTGGAGGGCTAATTCAGATCAATGAAAGAATTGGCCTTGACAATCATCATTCTAACACAAAACTGACAGAATAACAACAAAATATTTCTTGATGCGAACAAAATTTAATTCAGGGCTTTCAGAACTTAGAAAGTTACTTTACTTCATAAAATAATCCCTGATAAAAATGACATTTTATGAAATATTTATTCCTTCAATTTTTATTAAGTATTAAATTATAAATATATACAACAAAAAAGAGTTTCTGGATGCCTTAATAATTAACAATATAAATTCTACGATAAATAAAATCATTTAAATTACTGAAGAGATATGGCTTAGTAATTCAATTCTGCTTGATATAAGTGATTAACTTCCGCGTTTTTAGGCATTAAAAATCAGATTAATTAATAATATGGTGAATAAATTGTATTAACTCAAGTTCTTATTTTGAAAAGCAATTCTTACAGAGTTTCAACAAAATTTATAGTTATGAGTTAAATTCAATTACCAAGTAATGATCTTTATCACAGATTATAATTTCTTAGAGCATTGATAAATCAGTTCTTCTAAAATGACATATTATTATCATTTCTATAAAAATGTTGATTTGTTTTGGAGAAAACTTGGAAAATTTCAATCTAAAAAGTGCTTTTTTAAATTTAAGGAATAAAATGGCTTTTTTTTAATCTCACCACAAATCACATTATGAAAATTTGTATGGATTTGTTTATGGGATGATTCCATTTATTTTTATATAATTATTCAGAATATCAAAACTTTTTGTTCTTTTCAAATTCAATATAAAATTTTAAGTATAGTCAATGTAGGCAATGAAAAATAAGGTTTTAGCATTGATAAATAAGGCTATTTTCTATGTCCTTTTACATTTTGAGAAAATACAGCGATGGTAGCTAGTGAAAGGGTAATTATAATTATTATACTTGGTTTTATAACTTTTATTTGACCCAAAAAAACATCTCACTTCTATTGGTGCTGATGACATTATTATAATATTCAATAAATCTACCATTGATGTGTGAGAAAATCTCTCTGTATCCACATCAGTAAATCTCAGAAGTCTGATTCATACAAATAGTGACCTCATTATTGATTTAGAAAAAATTTAAACAATTTTACCAAAAAGATTTAAAAAAAATATATATTTTTTAAAAACTTAAGTCTGAATTATTTCTATACTTAAAATAAACTGGTGATTTTAAAAATAATAAAAAATAATTGTTTAAAAAAGTGCATAAGAATAATTTTATTTTATATGATAAGTTTTATACACTTTATAAATTTTCAAATTTCATAGTAATTATAGCAAAATTCATAATTAATTCAAAGTAGTCATTTAAAATACATGAATCTAATATTTGATCTGCTCAATTTGTTTAAGCTCAAAATAAATAAATTGAAAATATGAGAGCATAATTAACGGTCCTATTTTTCCTTATAAGAATAATAATGTTATTAATTTAAAGTAAAAGTGTTGATATTTTGGCATTATAAATGGCAAGTTAAAGTTACTTTTTTTAAATGAAATCATTGAGTAGCAATTTACTTCAAGAAACAAACTGGTATTTTTCTTGATGAAAAACTTTAAAAGGGGAAAAAAAACACTCTTTTCAATCTTTACTTTCCTATCTTCCCTCAAAAACATTCAGAAAAAAAGAACAAAACAGGAAAAGTTAAGCTACAAAATTTAAAAGACTGAAATTGGCAGGGTAAAAAAATACAGCGCTTAAACACAGCCGAAGCTATCATGAGTGCTTATTGTCGCTCAATAAAATCCCCCTTAACTCCCCTTTTCCTCCCATTCTAAAACAGACTTCCAACCAATCTTTACTCCCACTGGTCTCCTATAAACAAAAAAGAGCTGGCCGAACCACCCTCAGCCCTATGTCTTTTACGATTGTTTTCCTGTGGTTTCGTTCCTCCCCCTCATGCGGTTTTGTTCTATTGCTCTCTATTTTGAAAGCAGGATTTCCTACTGCTCCCGACCTCCCATTTTTTCCCGGAGAAAGCGGAGAAATGAGTCTCTGAAGTCTCCTCTGGGTCGCTTCGTTTTTACGGTTATGCCTCTTCGACTTCCCTCCACTTTTCTCGGTGCAACAATAAAATCCCACCAACTGCAACTTGATTTCGGGATTTTACGTTGCCTTTTGGTTGTTTTTATTGTTGTTTTTTTTTCTGTCCTTTTCGATTTAGCTCCGAGGTTTATCCTTGGAAACTGTGGAAGATTTCCTGTTTTTATGGGGACTGGTGCAAGGGGTGAAGAATGATGAGAGTTATATTTTTAATTTGCTAGATATATCGTCTTCAGCACTTAAGAGAATGCTCATATTCGAAAATTGCCACTCTTAAGAAGTGGGAAAAAATTTATCATCGTTTTTATTGTGTATGTGTCTGTTCCCAAATTTGAAGAAGATTATTTCTTATACTTCTAAAATAAAACTACAACGATATAGTTTCTTTTTTAAATGTTAACTTAAAAGGAACTATTTATAAGCTTGTAAAAGAAAATATTTCGTTTTTTCGATCGAATATTGCAGAAATCTGCAAAAGACTTGATAATAATTTCCAATTTTTCATAGCTAATCTATTCGGATAGTAATCATTGTATGTCCGAAAACCTTTGTAAACCTTGTGTATGTTAAAAATCCTTATAAACTCATTAGTACTTATGTATATAAGCTTTGCTGAGACAGAAAGTCTATTTAGTATTAATTGCACTAGTCTACATCAAACTTAAGTCGCATTGTCGTATATTTTGACAGCTTGTGCTGCAAATCTTGCTTGTAAAAAACATTTTGAATCTGACAACAGTATTGCTTGGATTAGCCCTATAAAATATGGGAAGCGGAAAGTAGAATTTTAGGCATATTTTACTTAATTATCGGTAAAGTAATAAAGCTGTTCGAAAAAGAAAAAATATTTGATGGACATAGGAGAGACCAACTGACCAGTGTCAAAAGTAGTTTCTAAAATTCCATCTTGTCAGTATTGACGTTGAAGAGGCACAGCGTTCTGAAAGGTTAATTGAAGTTGTTATTTGAACATAGTAGATTCAAATCAAAGCAAAACAAGAATAATTGTTTTTTTTTTGTTTATAGCATGTCATCTAGATATATTAATTTGGTAAGAAAATCCAGCTCAGTTTGTTCTAACCAATGTTATCCTCTCATTTGTTCCATTGTTTAAAATTAAAAGCTTTGCTTCAAAGCATGTTTAAGGATGAAGCTCAAATTACCCATTGTAACTTGTCATATTACTAGATATATAGAAAATAAAGATACTAATAATTTCAATCTATATTTCTATAATGTGACTATTATTTTTTAATAACAAAAACGTAAATAACTTTTCTTTCAATAAATTGATGATTATTGTGTAAAAATCATTAAACAAAATTGTAAATTACATACATAATGTAATATTGTTTTGTGAATAACTTTGTGATGTAAATTACAAATCATATGCTTAGCAAAATATTTGTTTATATAATTTTTTAATGTGAAAATGTTTATGAATGAAAATTAATATAAATTAACCATATATTCATTTTTCTCATGCAAAATTTTATTGTAGTTAAGGTTTTTGTTAAAATTATCCCTTATATAATTATTATCTTCATTGTTTTGATGATTTAGAATTTATTGAACTTCGATATTTTTATAATCAGAAACAGTTTTGAAGTGTTAAAAAATGAATTTAAGGTTAACAGGGCATTTATCTATTATTAATATAATTTCCAATTTATCTGTGACAGTATTTTAAATAGAAAAGAAAGTTATAGGCTAGAGTGAGAAATTAAAGATAAAAAATAGCAATGTTAATCTTTTAACGTCAAAGATTGTTTCTTACATCATTTCAATTAAAGAAAAGGAAAGTTTCATTTATGATTTTGGGAAACAATTAAAAAGAAGTTGTAAGTAGCTTTCATACGATTATATTAAAAAAATATAACACTCATAAAAATATGATCGTGATCTTACAATATAAGTAAGGGTAGCTTAACATATACAAAAACACACGAAAAGGAACAAATATCAACTTTGAACTTTTCCAATAAATTTATTTTGAAAAAATAACATCAGCAATATTAATAAAAAAATCAATATTAATGATTTAAAAATACTGTTTGATGGACATTTAAAATATAATAAATGTAATTGTTTCATAATGTTTAGTTAAAATGTTTATGATAAAAGTTTTGAGCAAACGAGTACTGTGATATATATAACTTTTTAAAATTCGAAACAATTAGCTAATTTATATAGAAAAATTTCGAAATCTTTTGTCGCTGATCACATATACTCAATTCTAACTCACATCAAATAATCTTGCTTTCATGTGCAAATAGTTACTGCAGAAGGAAATGTAAACCATCTTGTAATCTCTTAAGTCTCTGTTTTCAAGTTTTGTATAATAATTGTCAGCAATAATTTCTTATGATTTAAAAAGAAACTTGCAGTATAGATTAGGGTAAAAATAGTGATCATCATATTAAGTAAATACCAATTTAATATTCACCAAATTTTGATATCGAATTATTATAGACTTTGATAATAGAATAGATTTCTTTAGTTCTAATTCATTATCAATCAGTTTTCATAGATTTTTCCATGTGAAAGTATTGAATAGATGAATAAATCAAACAACTCACTGCTCTGTTATAAATTTTAGAATTATTTAATTCTCAGGAAGCAAACTTCAAAGATAATTTTGAAAGGAACACTTATTTGATTGTTAAAATACCTCTACAATTTAATATCTTTTATATAAAAAATTTAGACTCTCAAAACTTAAGAATTGGCATCTAGAATCTTTTGTATAATAATAATGTATAATAATAAAATGCTGATTTAAAAGTCAGAATTAAAGAATATTTTCTCTTTCATATTAAGACCCAAATCACTTTATATGTCTAATCATAATATAAGCTTTCTGGTGGCGAAATTCTGTAAATAGCCTATTGCACTATTGTGACAAATTTTTGAACTTAAATTCTGTAAATTCAAGGTTAGAATAAAAAACAATGATTTAATTGTTAAAAATATGTTTCTCTCCAAATGTAATACATATATAAAATATAAATAAAAATAATGAATATTCACCATTTCCTTCAAATTTTAATGGTACAATCAATTTCTCATCTATCATAAGAACATTTATAATATTAAAAGAAATAAATATTTTTATTTTCATCTCAAAAATTAATTAGAAGTTATCGCCGCATCTAGAAATAATTTTGGCATACATCCACGTTAACTAATAACTGTGAAACTCTATTCAGATTTTAATGATAAAAATCAATACTTTTGAAAAGAAATTCCACGCTAAAGTTTTTATCAATAACAAAAAACCCTCAACAAGATTTTGATCCCTTCTTTCCCTATTACAAATCCGATAAACACAAAATATAACCACAAAAAAAAGCGTTTAATTATCTTCACAAAACATTGGTTATCTAACTTCAAAATTAATCGTAAGAGTCCATTATTGCATGCTGCTGGAGCAAAACATCAAAATTTTGGTTTATTATAATCAATCCGAATGAGTAAGAATTTACACAGTAGAAGCTGAAGAAAAAAACATAAACATGAATAAGTAAAAACAAAATGAACAGCCATATCTAATGAAAATTTAAGATGCAGTTGAAGGGGAAAAAATTTTACTCTGAGGGTATAGACACCATAAATCGAGAACACTCCAATTCGGGTTAAAGAAAATGTAAGTGAAAAAAATACATTTAAGTCTCCGATATTTAAAATAGATTCTTATAAAAACGAAAAAACCATCCGAAGTATAGATAAAAAAATAAATAAAATCAACGATCTTGTTTTTTTATTTACTCGCACTCCACTGCATCCAAAATCCTTTTATCACAGAATATCTCACACATACATACACGCTTTTCCCTCTTTAGTGTTAATAAAAGAAAAAAGGGGAAAAGAGGAG
>JAPDSC010045474.1:0-14227 GCA_026290005.1 Latrodectus geometricus
TGTAAAACCACTATTTAATATTTTAAAAACACAGCCAAAACAACTTTTTTATAAAGTAATTGAAGAATGATAATTATAAATAATTTACTTCAAAGATGTCCTAGCAAATTATCAATCAAAATAGTTCAATAAAAATAATAAACAAACTTGGAGTCTTATAAGATCAGGATCTGTTTCTAAAGTATCTGATGAAGGAATTCCTTCTTTCACAACAACAATATCATGTCCTGTTGTAGAACCAGCATATGATTTAGGCCTTGGAGGTTTGGGAGAAGATCTTGGGGAAGGAGTAGCTGAAGCACGCAAACTGTGAGCAGGACTTTTAGAAGATAATTTTGGAGAATCTGTAAAAAAACATAATTGTCTTTGTAAATAATTAAACAATATAGATTAATTGTAAAATTTTTCTAGGCTAAAATTACCCTTAAATTAGTTTTAACAGAATGAAAATAACATCAATTTTGAAATAAAGTTTTTCATTAAAGAAGCTTTATGAAACAAACACATAATTATTAAATATTTTGAATATGTTTAGTTGTTTACAAAGATATGTGAATTGACTAATAAAAACAGACTAAGCAATAAATTCCCAATCACTTTGTCAATTTTCCCTATATAAGAAATTATGACATGAAGTAATACCAACTAATTTTAGTATAATATTCAATCACCAATTCATTATTTCTTTTATTGATTTATGTTTTTATTTAGGTATCAAAGAACTGTATAGGGAAAAATAGTGACAAATGTTATTTCATAAGCATATTTATAAATGGACTGCAATTGGCACACTTTACAAGTATTTATATATCCAAATAGTAGATACAGCAAAATATCTGTTTTTACAATAAACTTTCAAAGAAACAAATAATTTATGATTAGGGATTAGAGATACATTTGACCTTGATGCTAGGATAAAAATATTTATTGGATATTTTGACATAAAAATTTTCATTTTTAAATAGCAAAAATATTTGAAACACAAATGAAATTATCTCCATTAAAATTTCATTATTATAACCTGCATTTAACTTTGAACTTTTGCACTCACTTAAATGAACATATATTCTTTCAATTTTTTTATAAATTATCAATACGAAACTAAATTTCAAGTTACCTGAAATTTATGTTTAATTGTTTTCCCAACAAAGTCTACTGAGAAGTTTTTTTTTTTTTTTTTTTTTTTTTTTTTTTTTTTTTTTTTTTTTTTTCCTGCATGTTGATACCATTCTACACATAAGAAACCATCTCAACTGCAGATGTAAAATACTGAAGTATGTATAGGAAACAACATTTAAAATATAGATTTCATTTCAAAAGGAATTTTCCAATTTTTTTTTATAATTTTTCCTCCAAAATAAAGCAACTGTGTTATAAATGTATATTAAATGTTGTTTACTGTTTATGCATCAGTATTTTATATAACTTTTAAGGCCAATAAAAAATATTAGCCCAGATTTATTGTACGGTCGTTATTGGTGCAATTTCCCAAAGTTGGCGATAAATAACATTTTCTGGCAACCCAACCAATCCTATCCAATCACAGATGAGGGATTCCAAATAATGAAAAATGGGAGATTCTGACAAAGTGGGAACCGACCAATGAAAAATGGAGTATGAAAAATGGAGACCTCGCTTGTGCAAATTGGCGAGGTTATCAAGATTTTTGGCAATTTTTTGAAAAAGTTGCCAATACCGACCGTAAAGTAAATTTTTACTAAATATATTATATAAAAAGTGTGCTAATTTTCATATTCAAATATAGTTCTGATGCTAAAACCCTTTGAAATATCTAAAATAAATTAAACATTATTCATATATTTATAAAGTACTGATGTTTGCAAGATATATATTTTATTCATAAAAATTTATTTTTCTTATATCTTAATAAAGTCCAATATATTTCCTATAAAAGTAAGTAAAATAAAATTTTACATTGGGAATAGTGAGCACTGTTAATTTGCATAAAAAATACAGAAGAAGATTCCTACCTAATATAAGCAGGAGAATATAGAATAAAATAGCTAAATAAAGTTATAAATCTTCAATTAAAAAAAAAACATATAATTATAAAAACATAGATAAATATCTTCAAAATGAGTATTTTACATAAGATACAAAATGTTAAAATACAGCTCTACTATAAATTATTTGACTTTTTACGACTAGTACTAATGTTATTTCTATAGAGCTTATTCAATAAATTAAGGCTGAGCAAATTTTTTAGATTCATAAAGAAAAATTTAAGCAGTACTAATATTAGATAAAATAACACTAAATATTTAAGATATGAATCAGTATTTAGTTTGAACAAGTAAAAGTGACAGTTTCAAATGTGAATATCTATATAACATAACACAATAATTTTTTAGAGCATAAGTTTCCTTCTCAAAAAAATTAAATAAAAGTTCTGTATAAAATGCTACCTTCGGTAAAATAATGCCATAAATGATGTTTATTTATTAAGATATATTTACTTAAACAACAATTAATAAAAAATTAAATTTTTATAAACAATGATATTTCCTAGGTTATAAAATTAATGCAAATGTGTGTGAGATAAATTTATTTCATTAAAACTATTATATTATTTCTTCGGAACAACTTTGATATACCCCCCAAAAAATACGCGCCAAATCTGACACTACCAACGGACTTTTTAGGGTTGCTCTTTCTTATTTTGGTGTTGCTAATTTAGGTTTTTTCAGCTCTTAGGTTTTTGCTGTTACCAAATTTAGTATTTTCTTGCATTTTGTACCATTTTTTGAGTTATTTTTTTTTAAAGTTTTTTATGTATTAATTATTTGTACTTAGCGAGAGTCCATCTTGGCGAGAAAAAAGGCGCCAAAAACAGGTAATTTGGGTGGGTGAGAAAAAAATGTCGCCAGATTTCCGATTTGGGGGGTTATATCAAAGCAGTTCTTCATATGTATTGCATTTAATAAATAACAGCATCCTCTTGAAACCTTTTTGCTGCAAGGAAAGTGGAGGAAAAAATGCACATTGCATTATTTTTATTTAAATATAATGGTAGTTTGCACAAAAATTGAACCTTTATTAATAAGATAAGTAAAACAATTAAAACAATAAATAAAGTAATTGACAAAGACATATTCTATAAGCGATATAAAGAATACAGAAATGCATGTTAAAACAGCAAGCATCAGTAAAATAAGCTTTAAACTTTCATACCTCCAATTGGACGATTCACAGTATACGAAATATAAGGTATATCAGAATCAGAACTAATAGAAGGACCAGGAGAGGAACTTCTAACTCCTTGTTGTCCCTTCACTTTAGATTTTACTACACTTTGATTCTTCACAGAATGACTACTTTGTTCAGAACCCATTTTTTTAAATTTTAATACAGAATTTAAATATTATCAAATTAATTTCAAAGCAGAACTCATCTCATATGTCAAATTATTTTGAGGTATGCTTTTGTCTGCTTGTGTATAATTTTGCCTGCTGACTGATACAGACAGCCGCTTAGTAATTTCGAACTATTTTCAAGTGATGGAGGTACATTAAAGATGGCACTTCTTGTTTTAAACCACGTCGTACAAGTGGAGGGATATTTGATTCTAAGATGCGCTTCCGTCAACTGATTTTTCTCAATATAAATCCTTAAATCTAACTAAGAATATTGTAATTTGAATTAATGTTCAAATTATATGATTTCATAATATTCACATTACTTCAGATCAGAGCATGAACATTGGATTTTACAACATGTGTGAGCTTCAGTTCTCTGTAACCGTAGATAAATAGTATAAATATTTATTTTAGTCTGCTTTACTCGTTTTAATCGACTTCTTGTTTATAACAATAATTCTTTATCTTGTGTTCTTAAAAAGACTTTAAATAAAACAATTACACATACTTATTTATCCAAACTAATTTTCTATTTTATGGCTTTTATTTTTTTGCTTTCAAATGTAAAAGCCAATATTTAAAATTGCGAACTTAATTTTTTGTAAATTATTTTAATGAAAAGAAATACTTTTTTCGTTTTAAATGAGAATTAAATCTTTTAATCAGCTTATATCGAAAGTCAACTAATTTTTTGAAAATAAATTATGAATAACATACAAGACTTGATATCGATTTCCAAGGTAAGAAAGCAACATCGAAAATTTAAATTTATTAACTAGTGAAAAATGTAAAGGTACTAACTGCAGATTCATCTGTACATTGTTTGACTTCTTCCTTATATTATAACTAATTGGAAAAAAATCGTTCATAACTTTTCAGATAATTGTTTCAAAATAAAATTTAAATTGTACCTGGTAAAGCAATGATCAGTCAAACGAGACTATTTTTGATAATGTTATAAGAAAATTCTTTATTACATCCTAACTTTTTAGTGGACGATATGTATAAATTTTTGTAGGAGTTTTTGCAATATTAAATGATTAAATACAATAATTTTTATTAAAAACATAGATATTGAACTTTTTGTACTTCATTAAAACAATATAAAATATAACAATGAAATTAAATAATGTATTTTATTAAAACATCAAAAATTATAAATAATTATTTATCTCCTTTGCATCTCATCTTGTTAGTATCTCTAGTTAATTAAGACTCATTTGACTTTGTTGATAATAAAATATTAAAAATCTGTGTGAAGTGCTGAAAATATTGAAAGTAAATATTTCATATAATATATGTATAAAAGTGAAGTAAATTCTGAAATTATTGAAAATTTCACAGCAAAAATAAATATATCTTAAGTAAAATAATTTTAATTAAAAAAAAGTACATATTTAAATTTAGATTCTTTTATAAACTAGCCAAAAATAAATTATCTTTGTAATCAATAAAACTTAACTAAAAAATATGTTCTACATGTTTACATAAATCATGTAGAACATATTTCAGCCCAACAATACTTTTTAAATATAAATTAAATATATATAATTTTAAGAAATTATATCCATTGTTTTATTGCAACTTATATGTTTAGCTAGCTGCCAAATGATTAGCACTTATTTTTTTTTTTATTAGTCTGGAGATTTGATTCTAACTTAGAGCATGGAAGTATATTGGGTTTGAGAATCCAATTAAAGCTATATTTCCAGTTTGAATTTCCCTTGATTTAAAAAAGTGACTGTAGACAAATAAACCATATATTAGGGATCTTCATTCCTGAAGTAAGTATTAAACTTTATACAATTTAGTGTTTAAATTATGAAAATTAAAAATGAGATTTATAAATACTCAGTGGTCAGTGAAATGATTGTCATTCAAAATTCAAGTATACATAGAAAATTGGTTTAATTGTACCAACTGGTTTAGTGTGATTTCCAATTTTTATGCTAAGTTCTGCATTCTCCTATCTAAATTATGTACTTTCTGCTATATCCTTTTTTCAAAATCTCAGTTGCATTCAAACTCAAACTTTGAATGTCACTGAGTAATTTCATTCAAATTATTAATTGTATTTTTATTGTTGCAATGTTGGTTTTTTTTCTGCTTTCCATTTTGTTGTTGCTTTTGCCATTTTTTTTACTTGCATTAGATTCACTGTTTGGGAATTGTTTATTAACATATCTTTAGTAAATTTGTTTCAAACAAGGATTTCTTTTGTCTAAAAATTTTAATATTCTATTTTTTGTTAAACTGTGAAAATTTCACCAACAGTCTCCTCCCAAATTAACAGTACTTGATAATGATTTGTGATAACATAAATATGTATTAATAAGAACTTTTTTCATAAGAAACTGTTGCCTTTATTGTGCTTTTATTCTCATTAATTTATTATAATTTTATCTAATGCATTTAGTTATTATATTAACTATATGCCAAAATATAAAATGCTTTTTAATAAAATAAATACCTGTGTTATATGGCTTTTATTTCATTATTTCATATTAGGATGGATTCTACTAAAAAAGATAAAAAGTCTCAAACTTTTGATGTATCAGCCATGAACCAACTAATGTTTTCTCTTGGCCGCTTAAAATTTTCCTTACGTGCTCTTGAAGAAACTAATTGTACTAGTGCTCTACTTTCTAATGAGGTAGTTATATTAATATTTACTTACAGTTTATGTTATGATACTTATAAAGATGTATTTACTTCATGCTAATACTTTAATGAAGGAATTTTAATATTAACATTAAAAAATTTCACAAGTTTGTCTGCTGATTTGGAATTATTTTTGCTTGTTTTGTTAAGTGTTAAAGAAAAATATAATTGTTTCCAGCATTTATTTTAAACGTGCTTACATTTTTGCTGTATTATTCACATATTTTATGTTAGCACCTATTTCCTTTTTGAAACTTTGTTTCTAGATGACATATATATACATACATTCATTCATTCATTTTTAAGTTTCTCTAAATTTTTATAAAAATATAATTGCATTTCCTGTTAGCTGATTTATTTACTATCATAATTAATAACTTTTTATAAAGAATTTACTATAAACATTGACTTCATAGTAGATGAGTATAAAGAGAATTTTTTGAAATTATTCTTCTCATATTGTTAAACTTTCTAACTATAAAAACATGTTTCATTTAATAATTAAAATTGCGCGACGAGTAGCGCAAACTTGTGCTTATCGCGGAGGCTGGCAGTGTCTTACGCGAGCATCTATCCAGGGCTGGTTGCTTTTTTGCTATTAAGCCTAAATGATGAAATTTCTGAAATATCAATGCCACATTCTTTAAGATCAGAATATATCATAGTATCACTATCACTTCTATCAGAATCTGCTTCGGAATCAATAACTGAAATATTTTGCATCATTTCTGCTATTTCATGCACTATTAAACATTTTCGACGCTTCGACATTGCAACGGTAAAAACGGAAAGAATTAACGTCTACAAGATCTAATTATTTTCTAAAAACTGCAAACCGAAATACCCAACGCTTTAGCGAAAATAAAACTTCTCTTCTTACAATAAAGAACTATCATGTGCGAATTTAAAGAGACGTCATAAAGCACACCATTCGGAAACATTTATTTTCCCTTTTGTTTATATAATCAAAAACACGCATATGTGAGTCATGCTTCTCTCATTTCAAGAAGTAGGTCTAATGTACAAGTATCTGAAACCATATGGACATACAGTGCCATCTTGTGGCAGAAATTATAGTTTTTAAAACGTTCCAGGATATTGGCACAAATATGTGACAGTCGGGGCTGAACGGGAAAACGCTGTGGCATGCTTGCGTGTCGGGCGGGAAGTGAGTGTGTTCGTTGCTGGCATGTAGACGTGACAATCGGCGCGAAGGGGTTAACATTATTGTGAGTCATTAGTATGAGGTGGAATATTGTCTTGCTGATAAATGTCACCTAGGTTGCTTGTTAGCATTGATTGTAAAAAATATAATTGTTAATAATTAATGTATTTTTCAGTGTAATATAATTGAATGCCCTTTCAGACAGTTACACAAAGTGTTACTATGTTATAAAATTCTTTTACAAATGCTGAATTGGATTGCAGTCAACATTCATGCATACTATAGTTATCAATACTGTAAGAAAAATAGGATGTATAGTAAATCATATCTTTTTTGTCAGTTTATTACCCAATTTGCTCAATATCACTGTGAAATCAGACCATTGTTTGTTAACAAGTTAATTATGTTAACCCAATAAACCTTGAGCTCAGAATTTTTTGATCATCAATAGTCAATTTACTTTGATATTACTGAATAAAGGATTATTGGTATTGTGAATAAATCATCTTACTATTGTTATAACAAAAAATTATTTTTTTGTAACCCTGTCCTTTATTAAAGAATATACATATTTGACAGCTTTATGTATCCTCAATTCCAATAAACCATGTTCTGAGATGATATAAATTTACATTTTACAGAGAATTATTAAGAACTGCATTCTATGTTTTTAAAATCTGCTTATTTATATATATATATATATTATATATATACATATATATATTTAAACATTTTCTCATTTTTTGTATTGTGAAAAATTGTGTATAAAACTATATAATTTTCATACTTTTCTACATCACATTTTTTGAAATGTATATTTTCTTACTATTGAAAATGCTTTTCAAATTTCTTTGAGCAGATATACAAATATAAATCAGGAAAGATATTTATGGTAAAATTTTAACTATATTTGTCAGCTGATTTATAATTAGTATATGCTTTGTTAAGTAAATAATTAATAGAAATTTAAAACTGCTAGGTTATATTAAATATTACATTTTTATAATGTAAGAAATTTAATTATTTAATTTAATTTAGAATTTAAGTTTAATTAATAATGAAATTTAATAATTTATAATGCAGAAATTTAATTATTATTAAGAAATTTTCATAATTTTTCTAATTTTTACTGCTTAAATTTTTGTCACTTGTAATATCATTGTTTCATTTGTTTTAATTAAATAAACTTTTATTTATTCACTTTGGTAATTTTATCAGTCCATCTTATTAATTTATGTAGATTTCTACATCTTATTGTAGTTTTTCACAGCATTTTCAAAAAATTAAATTTTTGTTCCATATGAAAAATTTTTTGATTAAAGAATTATCAGTTAGCTGTAATACGATCTTTCCAAAATATTGAAATGCAATGTAATTTATAAATTTCTTTTATTTTTGCTTTAAGATTAGAGTAGGAATACTAAGTTAGTATTCCTACTCTCAACTTAAGAAGCAGATCAACTAAACATTCATCAATTGTAATTAGTACAGTAGTGAAGACAAATGAAAGTGTCCAAAAAATGCATGCAGTGTTCACTCTATAACTTCAAATTTGGCTTAACAGCTACATCAAGTCACTAAGCATGTCAAGTATTTGAAATTAATGTTGTGAGTTAACATATTGCAAGGCATTTGTTTTGAAAACTCAGATTAAGAAATTCAGGCCTATGCGTAAAGCTTGTGCCAAGCACTCACACATTTCTTCTGTGTTATCAAATCCCCCAATTTTTTTACAGCTAAATGTTAGCAAAAAGTACTAGACGTCAACCAAGATTACTCTGAGGACTAACAATTGACTACACTTTTTGAGAATCAATTTCTTTTTGGCCATTGAAAATGACATTAACTTCTTCTTGAGCTTGTCAGATATTTGGCACCTCTGCATTGTTGCATTTTGTACCATGCTCCAAGCCCAATTTTTTTCCTAGTTCCATTGTCTTGGGTCACCTACTTTGTTTATAAAGTCTGATAGGCCCTCACTGGAGTTTAGGTGTAACTCTTTAGGATATGGATTACCTAGAGTAGTGAATCTTGTAAGAGCAAGAGCATCATATAGGATATGATGAGCTGATTCTACCCCTGTGTGGCATTTCCTACAAATTGGTTCCTGTTTAAAAAGTCCCATTGTATGAAGGTGTTTCCTGAAATGATAGTACCCAGTAATGAAGCCTATAATTGCTTGAGTCTTTAATCTTGGGAGTCTAAGAATTTCAGATGCAATTTTCTCAGATGAGTTGAAAAGCATACTTTTTGCATGTTTCTGTCCAAAAGAGGCACGCCAAACATTGTTCATCTCCTGTTTTTCCTATTTTTGAATGGCCTTCCTTGTAGTCTTCATGTTGATCCCACAAAAGGATTCCATTCCTATTGGATTGAAAGAGGATCCCTGTTTTGCAAGTTCATCAGCTCTTTCATTACCTTCTATTCCTATATGCCCTGGCACCCAAATAAGAATAATTTTATTCCCATTTGCCAGTTCCTTAAGGAGATTTTTACATTCCATTACAAATTTTGATTTGACTTGGAATGAGTAGAGAGCCATCAATACAGCTTGACTGTCGCTGAAAATAAGAATACACTTACCTTGGTAGCCCTTCTTTAAATTTATCTGCAGACAGTTGGCGATAGCAAGAACCTCTGCCTGAGAGACAGTGTCATGTTCCCCAACCCTTTATAAAGATTGGATCTTGGTGCCATGCCACAGACCCCCAGTCCTGAGAGGTTGCCTTTTTTTGATCTTTTTTTCATCAATAAACCAGATAAGGTCATTGCTTTTTATTTCAATTGTGCTGTATTTCCATTCTTTGGTAGGAAAACCTACCTCGAATGGTCTTTCAAACAGGTATGTTCTTTCCATGCTGTCTGAAGGCATTTGGACAGTTGGGTGGTTGTTTTTTTTTGATAATAGTAGTATGACCTCCAGGAGAGGGCTTATCACACCACTGATTTTGCAAATTCATACTATATGCTGTTATTCTGGCAGCGCTGCATATGAAGATATCTAGTGGAGTCAGGTCCAGAATTGCCTCTAGTGCTCTGGTAGGTGCTGTGGACATTGCACCTGTGATACACAAGCAGGCCATTCTTTGCAGACTTCCTAGCTTGTCCTTCACAGTTTTCTGTTCCACCTTACACCACCAAAAATGCATATGTAAAAGTGCATTTTTGGTGGTGATGCATATGTAAAAGTAGGCCTGACAATTGCTGTGTACATCCAGAACAACATTTTTGGCTGTAGACCCCAGTTTTTACCAAGCATCCGTCTGCATGTCATAATGCATTTTTTTGCCTGATTGATTTTGTAGTCAACATGTTTATTCCAGGTGAGTTTTTGATCTACAATTAAGCCCAGAAATTTCGCCGCTGAAGCAACGTTGATTTCAACCTCAAAAAGTTTACGGATAAAGAATCCCTTCCTTTTTATTTTTCTTGTGAATGGTATGAGGTTGGCTTCTGTGGATTTATGTCCAGATTCCTTTCCTTACACCATTTGCCTACATAACTTAGAGCATTTTGCATTAGTTGACAAGTTATGTGAAAGTCTTTACCAAGTATGAGTATGACAATATCATCCTGACAATATCATCCTAAAATCCTGGGTATAGTAACCTATAGAATTAAGATGTTTTAATAGGCTATTTACAACCAGATTGCAAAGTAATGGTGATAATACATCTCCTTGTGGACAGCCTCTGGTTGTCTTCTTTTCAAATGTCTCATTGAAGATTTTCATTTGTATAGTTCTCTCCAAAAGCAGGGTCCTAATCCATGAACAAATTGCATGGTCAATCCCTGTATCTCTTAAGGCATTAAGGATGCATAGATGAGAGGTGTTATCAAATGCACCTTGGATATCTAGGAAAGTGGCTAAGGCAATTTCCTTTCTCTCCAGGGTGTCTTCAATCTTATACAAGCTTGTAACGCTGTCTCTGTAGATTTGCCAGGTTGGTAGGCAAACTGTAGATTATGCAAGGGACTATTACTACCCAGGTAATCTCTGATGTGCCTATCAATGATTTTCTCCAAAATTTTGAGAAAGAATGAAGATAAGCTTATTGGCCTAAAAGACTTAGCCTGTTTATAGTTTTTTCCAGGTTTAGGAATGAAAACTATCCTAGTCTTTTGCCATAGCTTTGGAATACATCCCAGTGCTAAGCTAGCTCTGTATATTCTAGTTAGCACAGGGATAATAAGATCCCCTGCCATCTGGATCATTACAGGCATGATTCCGTCAGGTCCAGGACTCTTGAGAGGTTTGCAGGTGGAAATAGCCCACCTGACTTTATCATGATTGATAATGCTCTTAGCATAGGTCCATTGATTTCTTTGAATTCTTTTTACAGAACCAATGAAATGCTGCCCTTCGTTGCTATCAATATCAATGGCTCCTGGAAAGTAACTTTTGGCCATAACTTCCATCACTTCTTTTCTGGTTCTAGCAAATTTGCCATCCTCATTCTTTAAGGTTCCAACCATTATAGGTTCATCCCTTCTAAGGATTCTTTGGAGTCTAGCTCCTTCAGAGATTGAATTCATCTCTTCACAGAACTTTCTCCAGGATTCTTGTTTGCTTTTCCTAACATTTTTGTTATAGTTAGTGAGTGCTTTCTTGTAGTTGTCCCATTCACCATGTTTCTTTGCTTTGTTAAAAAGTTTTCTAACATATGCTCTTTCAGTTTCCAAAGAGTTATTCCACCAAGGACACTGTGGCTTTGCTCTTTTGGTACGCATTGGACAATTTTTATTGTATGAGCCTAGAATTTCACTCTGCAGAGTTTCTGCTGTGACTTCTAGATCATAATTGTCTCTAACATAATTTCCCCCCAGTTCAGTTAGCCCCATGATATCCTTTTGGAAATTCTTCCAATTGGTCTTAATGGGGTCCCTGAAGTTAGTATTTATACTGGAGTTATGGCCTGTTAGTATTTATACTGGAGTTTATTTCGAAGTGGATGTTTTGATGGTCTGAACCTGATGGTCTCCCATCAACTTTACATTTCGTGATATTTTTACTAATAGCCGGTATTGCTAAAGTAATGTCGATGACTTCAGATCGATTAGAAGTTATAAAAGTTGGATCGTTGCCTTTGTTTAAAATATCCAAACCATAGTTAAACTTTATCAATTACTGTATTTGATTTAATTTAAAAAACATTTTATGTTATTGAATTAAAATTATGGAAGACATATAGGAATTTTTTAATCTTAAACTGTCCTTTATTCTCTTGAATATTAATATCATAAAAACTTATTGATTATTCTTATATTTATTTTATTTGCTTAGGAATATGAATCGACTTCTGAATCTGATTGTGTTCCTTCTGTAGAATCGAACAGGATCCTAGAAAATGTCATCAATGAAATTATGATGAATTCTAACTCAGAAAATCAAAAAGAAGAGCCTGATAAAAGTAATGCCCAAAAGACGAATGATCCCTCAAATATAGAAAAGCTAGAAATTATTCATGATAAATTGTATAGTGAATTTAAAAAAATTCAAAATCACCATCAATCCATTCTCTCAGAAAAATTAAAAAAATGCAAATATTTATCAACTCATTGTTAGTGCTTGGTTTTAAATATATTTAATAAAAAATACTTTGTTATCTATCTTCATCATTATTTCAAAATATTAAAGTTATTTATTCCACTTACAGGAATTAATATTATAAATGAACTGAGAAATAGCATGTATGATGTACTTAAGTATAAAATATCTATAGATGAAAAATGTAAATAAAAGTGAAATTTCACTGTGTAGCTGATAAAAGTTTTTATTTCAGAAATGTGATTGTTCAGAAAATTATAGTTTTTTATAAAAGTTGAATAATTTTGAGTTTTTTTTTTTTTAACTGTAGCTACTTTATAAAAAATGTAATTAGAAATGTATCATTTTTCAAAAGTTACTGTATTTTCCAGTATATAATCTGCAATGCCGTATTATATGCAAGACCTTTTCCATGTAAAAGAAAAAAGCGTTGCATAATCCATATCAATTTTATGGCAAGTAGTTGAAAATATATCCTGCTAATTGTGAATATCACACAAAATAAACAATATACAGTATGGTTAAAAATATAATATGTACAGAAAAAAACTTGTTATAAAAATATCTATTTGGATTCACCTCATCACAAAGTGCGATTAGTTGAGATGAAACATTAGATCGATCAAAAGCAATAATTCTGAGAAAATTCTAGTAAAACTTATTGATTTTAAGTTTTTATAACTTTTAATGTGAATTTATACATATTTTGAATGTAATATATCTGTTTCATTAATAAATGAATTAAAAAAAGGGATTATTTTCAAATTGTGAATTAGATACATTTCTTCTTCTGTATTGTGAATGCTGTTTTTCACTTCATATTAACTTATTTGTTGCCATTTTTATTTGTTTTTCCTATAGCTTTTAGTTTAAAATCTGCTATGTAACTTGAATGGTTTTATTTCTGCATGACGTTATACAAATTTGAATATTTCCAGAATGAAACAGTTCAGTTCAAAATAAAATGTGTAATAATGTTAACGAATTACAACTGTACTATCTTTCATAGGGAATCGAATTTATTCTTAAACATAATTGGAGAAAGCTGATTATAACTGAAATAAGCAGTGTCGTAGTGCCATCTTTATTTATTTTATGAAACATAAACAGTATTTCTTTCAAAACTTTTTTGTGAGTTTTTCTGGTGGAGAATGTATAATTTGCACAAATAAATTTGGAACTTTTTTAACAAATAATCTGGGGATTATATACCAGAAAATACTGTATTCAGTTTTTATTGCCAAAATATAATTTTTTATTGTAATTCTTATTTATTTAATAATTCATATATATATATATATGAATGAATAAATGAGTAAAGGGTGTTCATATATATAACAATTTTATTACATTTGTAAAACAAATGTGATGTTTCTTTTTGCCTTATATAAAATGAGTGATGCAAAGGTTGAACAATTTTCTTAAATATTGTGTCATGAAAAGGTTAACTTATAAATAATTCCTGTAAATTAATAC